>PISX010038332.1:0-10270 GCA_004024625.1 Mellivora capensis
CCCTCAGTTTGTTTTGTGAGATTAAGAGTCACTTATGGTTTGCCTCCCTCCCAATCCCATCTTGTTTCTTTTCTTCTTTTTCTGCCCCCCTAGTCCCCCATGTTGCATCTCCACTTCCTCATATCAGGGATATCATATGATAGTTGTCTTTCTCTGATTGACTTATTTCACTAAGCATGATACCCTCTAGTTCCATCCATGTTGTTGCGAATGGCAAGATTTCATTTCTTTTGATGGCTGCATAATATTCCATCGTGTATATATACCATCTTCTTTATCCATTCATCTGTTGATGGACATCTAGGCTCTTTCCATAGTTTGGCTATTGTAGACATTGCTGCTATCTAAACTCCTGATTTTCTAAATATTATATATCTTAGACAAGTTAAATAAATTTCCTGAACCCATTTCCTTCCTTATAAATGGAAATAATAAGATCTTTGTCAAAATTCAAGAATTAGGAAAAAAAGAAAAAGAAGAAAAAAGGAGAGAAATGGAAAAAAAAAAACAACCCTAAAACTGAAATGCCTAGTACAGAGCCTGGAAAATAGTCAGTATTTATAAAATGGTATTATCATCATTATGAGTATCGCCATTATCTTTATTCCCATTGTTTCTTTTAGTTCTTTTTTTAACCTCTTTCACGTGTGTGATTCCTTTCATCTTTTCTATCTTTTCTACTTTTTTCTATTTTACTGTTGTTTTTCCTTTAATATGCTCACTTGCTCCAGTCTAGCTTTAACTTCACTCTTCTACTCTGAGTACACTTCTGCACTTCATCAGACATCTTGAACTACTTGGAAACACTTTGGGCTTTACTCAAATGCCCAGTTTTAACTTATTTTTATCTGTTTTAGGTAGGCATTATCTAAAAGATGTTCAACTAATGTAGGCCCCCAGCATGGGCACTGAGTCCCCATTTCCCGGATGCAAGAGGTATAGTCCTCCTCTCCTACTCCACCATGCACCCCTTCTCTCACACCTTCCCCTTCTCCCTTTAGC
This sequence comes from Mellivora capensis, assembly GCA_004024625.1. Lineage (NCBI taxonomy): Eukaryota > Metazoa > Chordata > Mammalia > Carnivora > Mustelidae > Mellivora > Mellivora capensis. The sequence continues at coordinate 1,003 of PISX010038332.1, forward strand.
TCCATCACTGATGTAAGCAGAGAACATTGTTCTCTGTGTAGAAAAGCACCATAAAAGGCACCTCAGATCTGCCATGCGATGACCACTTTGCAAGAGCTTTAACTGCCACCTCTGAAACAATCATCTTGAATCATGAATCATAAAAGTAACTACCATTTACTGAATGTTTGCTACTTAGCAAGCAATATTCTAAAAGTTTTATGAGTGTTGTCTCATAAAATCTGTCATAGAATCTTTGACAGCATATTCAGGTAGATATTCTGACCTACTTACAAAGACTTAAGAGATGTTACGTAAGTTACCCAAGGTCACACAGCTGGTAGGTGGCAGGCACAATTGAACCCAGACATGTATGAGTCCAAAATCCATGCATTCTGCCTACAACGCCGATTCTATACTTTAAGAAAAGGCAGTACACTCACCATGTCACTTGACACTTCTCCTCTCAAAACAAATACCTAGTGAGAATGATAGTCGACCAAAGAACTGGCTTCGAAACTGGAAAATGCCCAAGAAATAGCCAATCAAATGACCTCTGAACCACAGGCAGATATCACAGAACAAGTTAAAAAACAAATGTTTCAGTGAAACAAAATTTCCAGGAGGGATTGAAAATGCTCTTTCAATCCACTACAGTATTTTACTAAGGGTACAGTATATTTTCCCTTCAGTCCTGAAGTGGAGAAAATGTCAGCTTTGCTTTCATATTTCTTTAAGTTCAGGATGGTCAAATATTGAACTTTAGACCCTCTCAACTGATAAGGTTTCAATATCTCTTGAACTCCTCTTACAGTATGAACAAAATGAATTTCTATTGTCTGTTGTTTGTTCTAAACTCCTGCCTATTTTTTTAAAACTCTGTTTTTAAATTAGTAATTTTCACTACCTCATGCAATCTTCTAAATTACTTTTTAGAGTGCTGGCTATTAATATTTTAGGTAGCTTTGATGTTTTACTTTATAGTCTTCAATTTTATTTTACATTTCACAGGTTCCTAGTTGCAAATAATCCTACAGGCAATTTTCTCACACTGCAACTATTCCTTGAAAGATATGCTAATGCAGCATGACACTTGCAATACTGGGGGTTAAGTTAATCACCCAAAATGAGTTGTATTACTGTCAGCAGTGTATAAAGACATCCCATAGTGAATTACAAGGAAGGCTAGCTTTAAAGCTGCATTTCAAAAAACACCCAAAGCTAGAGATGAACAAAAATAAGCATTTATTTCAAAGTCCATTGAGCTAAAGAATCAAACATTTGTTATTTCTGGTCTCAAAGTTACCCAATATAAATAAAGGGATTCATATCCTTTTCAAAATTTAATTACCAGGAAAACCTTTACAGATCACACACTGTCTCTGGGCAAGACAAACACTGCAAAGCAGTTTCTGCCTTCATATTTGTCTGCAGAAAAAGGAAGAAATCACTATTTTGCTCTCTGTTTAGCTGACCCAACGTGCCATCTCCAAAAACCTGTGGAGCAAATTGCCATCCTCTCCTCCCTCAGTGAAAGTGACACTCGTGGAAGGAACACAATCGAAAGATGACTTGGCCAGAAATCAGGAGGCAGTAAGTTATACATGTATTCATCTATTTCACTCCACCATTCAGCCTTTACTTGTGCTTTACATCTGGATTAGATAAGAGACTTAAGGACCTGCCAATTATGTGACCCTTTGAAATCTTTGAAATGCAAGCCACTTGTAAGACTATTTTATAACAGTCCCATAACAATAAGGACACACGTCCAACCACCCTAACTTCTTGCTTCCAATATTCCTGACTTTGTTCTTGGGAGAGATTAACAATACCTTGCCCCATGCCCAGATGCAGAGGCACACTGCAGCTCCATTTTCTACGTGCTCTCATACACACAAAGCTAAGGGCAGCCATCAGTGCCAGCCCTGATGCTGACTGGGGCATCATATGCATTGCTGCAGTGTTTTTCCATATAGGCAGCAGATTAAGGACTTCCAGGAAGCCTTAATCCTTTCTTTCAGAAGCATACTTCTCAGTAGACTGGCTGCTCAGAGGCCAACTGAGGTAGAGTTCCGAGCTGCATTTTAAAACAGCGGCAAGTCTGCACTTACAGTGATCTAGATTTCTCTTTTCTGCCTTGCAAAAATATTGAAATAAGATTTAGTTACACTGTTGTGATGCGCATTTTTATGAGAGAAGAAATATATTGTGAAAAGCACGTTACTTCACTTGAAAAGATCAAGACAGTGGGGAAGGAATAAAGGTTTACCAGGAACATAGTATTTATTTGCCATGCATATTTGATACGAGTTCATTAAATACGCAATAGAAGTGTCAACATCAAGTGCTGTTTAGATCAAGCTATGAAAACAAACTGCCCTGGTATTAACATTGGAGTATACTGAGCTATGGTTAAATATAAGCCTATTTACTATACGGTAAAGAAATATTTTATTGACTGTTGTTAAATAACCATCTATTTAGCCTAATTGAATTTACCCTTTTTTTTTTATAAAGACTGATGGATCGAATTCTAGGACAGTGTGGTTGGCACTTTTACATGCCATCCCTTTGCCATTACCTGGATTTTTCTTTTCTCACCCATTGACATTCAATAATTAGCAATTATCACCAGTCCGTGCCTAATTTGAGAGTATTTTCTCAGTCTCCCTGGACCACTGCCAAAGCTCTATCCAGTGAGGAAGCAAAGAGCAGAAGCATCTCTTTAAGGAACGCTCGCTGTAAAACTGCACCACAGCATGAAAATCCACTCACTGGCACAAGTAAGTGTTTCATAAGACAGAGTCGACTCGCTTGAGTCTCTTCTGGGATTTGAATTTAAACATAGATATTTTGGATTAAAAGGCAGATACCTCAGGCAGAAGGAGAAGGCTGGGTAGTCTTCCTGGCACATTGCCTTACTGACAATCGTTAACATAATGCAAAAGTACAAAGCCGGGAGACTATTATTATCCTCATGTCTCATGCAATATGCAGGAAAGCTAAACCTGCTGTAATTAATACTGACCATTTCTCTACTGGTAGCTCTCCTACCAGTTTTGTAGGACAGAATATCAGAAGAACAAATGCATCATTAAAATTTTTAAAAACCCAGGTTTTGCCTTACAAATGATTTCTGCTCCTGTTCTGACCCTGATCCTTTAGGGTAACAGAAATAAAGGCCATGAGTACAGATGCTACTGTCAGGATATATAAACACTTTACAAATATAAGCAAAATATCAGAACTTACTCAAACTCATTTCTAAGATGTTGGAACCAGGTATTTAAACGCCGTTTCCCCAACTAAGGTTAATAATGCAAAAAGTACACTTACCAAATAGTCTTAATTTTAGCGTTGCATTTTTTCGTTTTTGTTCACTTTGTGATTTCTAAAGCATCTATTAATGGAGTTGTTGATGTGAAGTCGGAGATAGTAGTTTTTAAATTATTTTTAAATTTAATGGCAGTGCATATTCTTCCTTTGTCTCCCTCTACTTAGTTTTTCAGTTTAAATAGTTTGAAAGGATAACTATTTTTCAAGGCTCAAGATTCAAAAGAATGGGTATAAACTCTAAAATTAACTTCTAGTTGTAGTGATGGAATAGTGGATTCAAATTATATAGTTTCAGTTATTTGTCATTCTTCTTTAATTATTTTCTGCAAATTTCCCACTGCCACCTAGACTAAGGAGTTTCATGTCATAGTTGGACTCTGATAAACATGACAATTAAAGTACCAAGGTTCTCTCTCTAGAGGGAAAAACAGGGTTTTCATGTGACTAGGCAACATACAATTTTCCCCAGTGATTTCAACCAAGTCATTTCGTACAAATACAAAGTTATTACTTCGTACAAATACCACTTTAGACAGATGTAGACCAAAAAAAAAAAAAGAAGAAGACCGCATTTATAGTTTTTTCCCTTCAGGACCATTTACCACTTAAAATCTCAGCAAACAAGTGATACCAATAACCAGCTAAGATGGTTCCAAATTATCCAATTTCTGGTAAATTTTAATTTTTCGTTCATTTTTTAGTTGATACACATTGAATATAGAAATTCTTTTCACTAATGAAAAACTGGTCCATTGTCGCAGAATTCTCAAATGCATTGTTGTGAATGTTCAGCACATCAAGACTGGCAGATGCCAAAGAACTGTAAAAATTCACCACAATCTTCTCCATTGCACCCCCTTCCACCTTCCTTTCCCAACACATAGCTCCTTTGCTGGGTCCCCCTTCTCCTTTTAAAAGAATCACCATTAATTCAGTCAACCAAGCTGCAAACCCCGAAGTCATCTTTGATGACTCTTCCTCCCAGCTTCTGTTGTGTGGCCTGTATTCCCTCTTCCCTTCAGTCCATCCTCTCTTGTTGCTATTGATACCATTCTAAAATGAGGTTCATATACAGGTGCAAGCCAATGTGGTGTGGTCGAAAAGGAGAGGATATAGGGTGATGATAGTATTGATCACCTTGTTATTTACATCATTGATGTTGCTACATCTATTCAGTTCAAAACAAGAATAGGTTTTTAGAATCAAAGTTATGACTTTGGGTGTAACCCTTAAAATTAGTTGTTCCTGGAAAACTACTTGATGTTTATAAGCAATGCTTTCCTCGTCTGTGGAGTGCTCATAAATTGGAATCCCTTTTAACCAAAACGTAATGTCATATAATTTCTTGTCAACCAAACCTCTTAAGTGAATAGTCTATATTCATTTTTTTGTAGTTTCATAAAATCAATCCATCATACGAAAAATCTAAGACCCATTTCTACCCCCCAACTAAAACTGCTCTCATCCAAGGCATCCACAAATTCTTTTTTTTTTTAAGTTATCCATAAATGCTAATCCCAGACTCAACAGACACATTTCAGACTACATCTTAGTGAACCTATACGTGGGATTTAGCTCTACTACTTTCTCATTCTAGTCCTTTTCATGGTTCTCTGTATCTGTTTGACTGTTCCTTCCTTATATCCTTCATGTGCTTCTATTTTATTCAAATCTTGATTTTCCCTCAGGGTTCCATCTCAACAATTATTTTGCCTTATCTCTGTTTCAGATTTGCATATGAACTTGACTGGTGTGTGTGTGTGGGGGGGGGTGTCTCCAAAAAGTTCTAATTCTCCTCTTAGATATTAACATGAAATTTTCTTCAATCTCCAAAGGAAAAACCTATCACTTCTACTCCCTCTTCATTTATCACCATGTACTTAACACCTAATACTTAGAATTTTCTCCTGAATATTTCTTTTATATAATACCTGCTTTCTATTCTTATTTTCATTGATCCAGATTATTCCCCATTTTTCTGAACCAAAGTAATAGACTTCTAATGCATCTCTCTCTCTCTCTGGCTTTCCCTACTTTGTCCTGTATCCTCCCCACAACAATAAAGTGACAGATTTAAAATCAAGTCTGACTCTAACTCTACTCAAAAATTTTCAGCGGCTCCCCACTGCCCATGACTTCTTAGTTTGGTATTTCTCTATCTACCCACACTTCATAGTCCACTCTCACTGCCATAAACATTATATTTGTTGTATTATACAACACTGTTATACAAATAACAATACCACACTTCAATCTTTAAGCTCTGTTAATTCATCCTTGTCTTTGCTTTGCTTCGTCTCTCTGCTTGAAATATTCTTCCTACTTTTCTTTTTTTTTTTTTTTAAGATTTTATTTATCAGAGAGAGAGAGAGAGTGAGCACAGGCAGACAGAGTGGCAGGCAGAGGCAGAGGGAGAAGCAGGCTCCCTGCCGAGCAAGGAACCCGATGTGGGACTCGATCCCAGGACGCTGGGATCATGACCTGAGCCGAAGGCAGCCGCTCAACCAACTGAGCCACCCAGGCGTTCCTCTTCCTACTTTTCAACTTCAAGATCCATTCTTCAAAACTCAGCAAAAAGAATTTTTCAATAAATTTCTAACCCAATTTAAAAAGATTTTTTTCTATATCGTTCTTACCACTGACCACAATAAAAGTGAAATTATAATTTTATGTCAATTTCCCCTCCTAGATATAACCTACTCAAGGACAGGATCTGTATCTTAATCAACTTTGCACCGTCAGCATCTAGCATAGTACTAAACTCACAGAGATGATTCTATGAAGACACCCAATTTCAGTCTTGGGTAACTGAGTAGATGATGATGCCATTCACTGAAACAAGAAATAAAGGGAGCTACAGACATATGGAGCTAGACTATGTATTTGAGATGTTAAGGGACAAACAGATGAAAATATCTAGTAGGTGGACAAGTGTATGAGTCTAAGGCATTTTGAAGGGATGTAGGCTGGAGATAAAGGTTGCAAGGTCATATTTATATAAATGGTAGTAGTGCAATAAGGAAAGTCGTGAATTGGTTTCTGTTTAAACTTCCTTGCTGAAAGCTAATTATTTAGACCTTCTGCTCTAATCAGAGTTGCTACTATAGGAAATCATTTTAATTAACTCAAATACTCAAGAATCTGGATGCCTGCAATATCCTTTGGTCTAGATTAAGAAACACAGTTTTGATTTCAAATAGACTGTTATGTTATTGTTTTGGTATTTGAGAATTACCCATATAAAGCTATAAAATAATCATGACAAAACATATAAATTGAAAGGTTGAATTAAACATTACTGAGTTCTAATAGGCATGACACTAAAGAATAAATGCTGCTTTGTGGTACAAAGGTGGATAATATGCCTGTAATTCTAACATCCTTATGAATTCTAAACCCCTCTTATTGGGGCTATAATAAAATATAAATTCACTTGTATATGCAAAGGCAGTATAAAATTGTCCAGCTAGGTAATAAAAAGGTCAAAGGCATACTAGATATGCATTTCTTTTTTAATTCCTAGAACTATGAACAGGATGATGGAAACCTATAATGGACATATAATGGACAAAGAATTATATAATTCATTTATTCTTTAAATATTCATCAAATGTTTTGAGTACCTGCTATATGTCATCACTGTTCGTGTACTAAAAATAGACTAGTAAAGAATACAGACAAAAATTCCTATGCACATTGAGCTGACAGTCTAGGTAGAAAGGCATGCCATAATAAAATAAATAAATAAAATAGAAAGTATGCTAGATGGTGATGAGTCATATGAAGTAAACTGAAGCATCAAAAGGGAATATGGAATGCAAGACAGGGGCAATTAATTTGAAATGTGGTAGACAAAAAGTTGCACATTTTAACAACAATCTGAAGGAAGTTTAAGAGTGAGCACTGTGAATATTTGCGGGAAGAAAATTCTGGGCAGAAGCCAAAACTGTATGGTGGAAAGATTCCAGGGAAGTCCAAAGAACAGCAAAAGACTTTGTGTGAGAGTCAAGAAAGCAAGGGGAAAGTAGTCAGATAGGTAATAGGCGCCCTATCAGGTCAAACACTTAGATCCTTTCAAGAACATTGGCTTTTATGAGCTTTTATTCTGAGTGGGAGACACTGATGTGAGCTAAGCAGAAGAATGTCATGATCTAACCTATTTTTTAATATTTCTAGAGCATTAGTATGGTGTCTGTGCTAAGAGTACATGGTGGAGATAGAAGAACTTAAGCAATAATCCAGAAAAGAGGCATGGTGGCTTATACTAGTGTGGCAGCAGAAGACATGCCGGACAGTAGTTGAAGTCAGGATATAACTGAAGCTAAAGCCACAGCATTTAATAACAGCTTGAATGTAAATTATAAGAAAAAAACTGAAGCATGGAGAATGACTATAATATTTTTGGTAAATCAATCAGAATAATGAAGCTGCCATGAGCTGACCTGGGGACAACTACAGAGGCAGCAGTTTTGGAGAAGATGGTGGAGGGAATCAGTTCTACTGTGGGCCTATCGAGGTGCTTGTTAAACATTTCAATAGAGATGGCGGGTGGGCTGCTAGATAAAGGAGTCTGGAATTTAGGAATGAGGACTGAGCTAGAGATACAAATTTGAGAGTTGTAAATACACAGATAGTGGGAGAAAAACAGAGAATGTGAAATAATGATGTAGGAGAGTTAAATAGTAAATGGACTAAGAAAACTCACTATGACTGCCTAGCAACACAAAGGGCCCACTTACCTACTTGATCATAAATTTAAAGTGAGACCAATGGCAAAGTCCAGGTGCAGGTACAAAATCAGCAGAGGTCGACTTAACTACTGTTGTACTTTTCCCATCTGTGCCATATGCTGGGATGGAATTTGGAGTGTAAAAGTTTTTTGGGAAATAATGCCTCTGAAATGAAAGAGAAGGAAGCAAGATTAGAAAGAGGGAGCCGGCAGACCCTGATACAGATGGACAAACCCCACTAGTGGAATAGGAAGCCAATTAAAGAAGTCCTGCATTGAATGGAAATGGCTAGACCTTGAGACCATCATTTGCTCAGTCATTGGCTGGAGTCATCGGACCACTCCAAGGAGTTCACAGCAGACCCATAGCTGTTAAAAGCTGAAGACTATCAGCCAACTTTATGCCCTACCATTTGACAATTTCTTTCTCAAAGGGGGATCTGAGCAACACATCTCCTCAAGCCTACCAGACCAATCTTTTCATAACTCAGTGAAAGAGCTGAGGGTGAATGAAAGGAGGTAATTTTATTAATTGAGCATGAAATTTAAGGTGTCTAGGGAGGACCTGTGAACACAAGATATGTAATGGACAGTAGAAACAGGAGAAGCAGTGGATGTAGATTCCAGCAGGACTTAAAGATTGTTGGGGTAAAGATATTAGAAGAATTGAACTGAGAATATAGGAGGTGGTGGCCACTGTGTGAATTTAAGATTATGGGAAGGCTTTTAGTAATGAGAAGATTTAGGATGTGACCCTGAGAGTGAATGAATGGATGCAATCAGGTGAGAGAGAGAATCAGTAAAGGAAGAGGTTAAGGAACAGTGAAGTCAAATTATAGGAATGATCACCTATAATAATATTAAAATCACTGGAATGCCTGGGTAGCAAAGTCAATTGAGCATCCAACTCTTGATTTGGGCTCATGTCACGATCTCTGGGTTGTGAGACAGAGCCCAGCATCCCCCTCTATGCTGGGTGTGGAGCCTGCTTAAGATTTTCTCTCTCTGTATCATATCCCATTGAGGGAGACAAGATGGCGGGGAACTAGGAGGATGCTCTGGTTCAACCTGTCCCCTAAAGTGAGCTGATTACCTACCAAGGAACTCCGATCACTCATGAAATCAGCCTGAGATCAAAATTCTACTCGTCAGGATCTCTACGGGGGCAGAAGACGCCAGTGGGATGTCAGGATCTCTACGGGGGCAGAAGACGCCAGTGGG
>PISX010038333.1:0-10281 GCA_004024625.1 Mellivora capensis
TGATAAAGGCAAAATGAAAAAGTGGTTTTTCTGGACAGGCAAAGAGAAAACCATTTACATTTTCTTAGCAGATCAATTAATCTAAGAAAACTTTGTCCTTTTTGAACAGAGATAATTTTAGTCTTATACCAATGTACCTTTAAAACCCATTCATTTCAATCTTATTCCATCCTGACCATATCTAAAATTGCTTTTCTGAAGATTTCCCTTCACAAACCTTCTACAACTTTCATTTGCATTCAGGTTTTGTCCCAAGCCATTTCCTTCCAAACAACCATCTCATTTAGGACAAAATTACCTCTGATCTTTAATAAAATGCATTTCCATTCCTTAAATCTTTCTTACATATCATCTACTTTTCCACAGAGTTGTTTCCCTTATTTCCATCAGTCTTAGTTACACTTAGCAGAATTTTGTACTTTTAGAAACACCTTAACCTCTAGTCAGTTATTAACCAATTATCAGCTATTAACCAATTGTGAATGGTTATAACAGAATTCTTCAGATGGCAAATTTATGAATCAGTTAAGTGCAAAACATGTTTACCAACAGATTTCAAAAGCACAAACCTAGGTCCAGCAACCAGTGCTCTAGCATTTTATTCCATTTGGTTAAACTTTCAGGTTAGCAAAGACTTTGAAAGCTCCTTTAATAATTACCCATTAAAACTTTGAGACAGACAATTAATTTTCAGTTTAGTCATCTCTTTGCTAACAATTTTTAACAAATAATGCGAGGTTATTTGACCTTCAGTAAACTTCAAAGTTCCACATTTACTGCTGATAACTTAAAAGACATGTCTATCTTAATTAAACCAACAAACTTAACTTAGTTCAAATACTGATTTATGTTCCACCTGGGCCCACTCCACTTTGAATGTTTACCTGAGACACGGGTGGGAAGATCTAGAGTGGGGGGTGTTAGGTCCAGAGGGTGCTCTTCTTGCTCCTTGACAGTGAAGAGAGAAGGAGCCATGATGCATGATCTAGAGGCTAGTCATGCAGGCTGCACACATGTTGGTGCAGAAACATGAGAAGGGGGAAACAGAAGGAACAAAGTGCTGCCAGGAGGCAGAGAAAGGATTCCTGATTTTAGAGATCATCAGCCCTAACAGAGGAGCAGATGCCATGCTTTCCCACCAGCAAGGGGGAAGGTGTTAGGTAGTCCATGTCGGGTCAGAGAAAACAGGGAATTTCCCCAAAACAAAGGGAGTTTCGGCAGCTGCTTGGGAATATTCCTTACAGTCTCTGTCTTGAGTTAGACCAACCCCTGTTGGCTCCAATTATAGCCATTAACACGGGAAATGAGTAGGGGGAAGCCCCCACATCTATTAGGAGGAACAGAGAGATGAAAGTCAGAGTTCCCTTTGCTAGGGGTGGCCCAGCAACCTGGGTTTACTAGAAGGCTTATTAATGTATTTATCATCCAATATGCCAGGAGGAAGTTTACTAGCTGACTCATTCAGGCAAACACATTCTGCAAAAGCCCCTTAGTTCAGGGTCCTGGTGTAGAGCAATGAAGGCCTATGTATGAGCAATGAAGTTATTGTAGGTCCATTTTGCCCTGTTTCCTGCAGAGGAGATCTAACTGATAGATCCCACTGAGGCCATGCAGTGTTATAAGAGCTCAGTCCTTTTCTAAATTTTCAATCCAAATTATTTCCAGTGGGTTAAAAGGCACCCCAAGGTAGAGTCCTCAGGAACTAAAGAAGCCTACTGAGGCCATGCTCCCAGAAAAGTAAAGAAGGTCCATTACCAAATCCCCCCTGACTCCTGGGTGGTGTCCCACGCAGGATATGTCAGAGGTTCCAGTGTCTCAAAAGCGACCAGAGATGTCCCTCAAGATATCACTATTGGTCACGATTCTACCTTTCCTGGGAAGGCATTCCTGCCATAAAAGACCCTGGAGGGGTCCTGCATCCCTCCTGTTCCCCATGGCATCCTAGGCTGCCGGTGTGTGCCTGGTGGATGGACCAAAATACTGTGCCATGCCATGCCATAGTCTGTCCTGAAGACTGCATACTGTTTTGCCATTTTAACCCATGGAAATACTAGGAAGGTTTTTGCAAGGGGAAATTATCCAATTTCATAGCTTTAAGTAGTTAGCAGAAGACACTGACAAGAAACAGTAAAGACTGTAATCCATCATGGTTTATGGGACATTCCAACACATGTGGTCCTTATAGCCAACTTCCCCAGGAAACGGTCCCCAGTTGCGTTTTAATCCAATCGGGTACTGGTTTCAGCCAGCTCCCAGTGGAGGTCTCTCGGCCAGAAGTGTCTAGACCAGGGATGTGGAGGGGATCACATTAGATCAATCAGGAGGAAACCTCACATGGGAGTCTTAAGATGGCATCTGTCCTGGTGACTTAGGTGGCTGTCCCATGCCCAAGAGAGACAACTTTATATAAGAACAGGAGTAAAGAGAGGCCATCAAGTTTCTGGGTCTTAATTACGATTCCAGCCCCGGTACTAACTTACAGCCACCTAGGGTTATTTAAACCTCCATCTCATCACATAACTACCCTTTCTTTGTGGTGAGAATGATTGAGATCTACTCTCAGCCACTTTCAAGTCTATAATACAGTCATAGTAACTCCGTGCACCACGCACCATGCCATGCATCAGCTCCTCAGGACTTTCATGTGATAACTGGTAGTTGATACCCTTTGCCCAACATCTCCCACTTCTCCTCCCCTCAGCCCCTGGTAACCTTTCTACTTTCTGTACCTATAGATTCAGCTTTTCTGGATCCCACAGTTATGTGGGATCACATAGTGTTTGTCTTGCTCTTCTGATTTGTTTCACTGAGCAGTAATGCCCTCAAGGTCCATCCATGTTATCACAAATGGCAGGATTTCCTTTCTTCTCCTGGATGAATAATATTCCTTTAGATACTTATGCCACATCCTCTTTCTCTGTTCTTCTGTGTGGACACTTAGGTCTTTTCCACATTTGGCCATTGTGAATAGTGCTGCCGTGAATATGCGAGGGCATATATCTCTTTCATATCCTGATTTCATTTCCTTTGAATGGGTACCTAGATGTTGGTTTCTGGATACAATAGCAATTCCTTTGTTAATTTTTTGAGGAACCTCCTTACTGCTTTCCATAGAGGCAGTATCAGTTTACATTCCCATTAACTGTGCGGGAGTTTTCCCTCACTAACTTTTGTTATCTTTTGTCTTTTTTATGACAGCCATTCTAACAGGTGTGAGTAATATCTGATTGTGGTTTTGGTTTGCATTTCCTGATGATTAGTGATTTGGAATACCGTTCATGTATCTATTTGTTTTTTGCATGTCTTCGGAAAAATATCCATTCAGTACCTCTTTCCTTTTGAAAAAGTGGAGTTGTTTTTTTAATGCTACTGAGTTCCATGAGTTCCTTATATATTTTGGATATTAACGCCTTATCAGGTAGAAGATGTGTAAGTACTTCTCCCATTCTATCGGTTGAATTTTCATTTTGTTGACCATTTCTTTTGCCATGCAGGATGTTTTTGGATTGATGTTTCACTTATGAATGCTTTGCTTTTGTTGCTGGTGCTTTTGATGTCATACTCAGGCTCAGGGTTACAATTGGATCACAGAGAGTGGGCCTGTTTGTAGATAGGATGGTGCTAGACCAGCCTCATTTGGTAAATGTGAACATGTCCAATGTCATGAATCTTCTCTTCTATGTTGTCTTCTAGGAATTTTACAACTCCAGCTGTTCTATTTACATCTCAATCCACTGCAAGTTAATTTTTGAGGTGTATAATATAGTGCTACAATTTCATTTTTCTGCATGTACTTACCCATTTTTTTTTTCAGGAGCATTTTTTAAGAAGACTGTGTTTTCCCATGAACATTCTTGATGCTATTGTCAAATGTTAGTTGTCTGCATGTGGGTGGGTATATGTCTGAGCTCTTCAGTCAGTTCCTTTGCTGTATGTGTCAGTTTCTTCCCCCAGTACCATACTGTCTTCATCACTAGAGCTTTAAAATGTAGTTTGAATCAGGATGTGGGATGCCTCCTGCTTTGTTCTTCTCAGTCGTGGTGGCTTTGGCAATTGGGAACTTTTGTAGTTCCATACAGATTTTAGGATTGTTTTTTTCTCTATCTGTGAAAAATTCCAATCAAATGTTGATAGGGAATTCATTGACTCTGTAATGGTTTTAAGTAGTGTGGACATTTTAGCCGTTTGAATTCTTTCAATTCATGAACATTAGATATTTTAATTCTTCCATTTCTTTCATGAATATCTTGTAGTTTGAAGTGTACAGATCTTTTCCCTCCTTGGATCAGTTTATTCCTTAATGGTTTTTTAGTTTATATGCTGTTGTGAATGAGATAAAAAATCCTTTCCCTTATTTTGTTGTTATCATATAGAAAGGCAACTCATTTCTCTATGTTGAATTTCTTTTTATAACTTTACTACACTTGTTGATAAAGTCTAACAGTTTTTTGGTTGTGTCTAGGATTTTTCTGTATATGAGATTGTATCGTTTCCAAACAAAGATGATTACTCTTAAAAAAAAAATTGGCTGCCATTTTATTTCTTTTTTTGCCAGATTGCTGAGGTTAGCACTTCCTGTCTATGTTCTGTAAGAGTAGTGAAGGTTGCATCTTTCTCTTGTTTCTGATCTTAGAGAAAAAGCTTCCAATCTTTTGCCATTGAGTATGTTAGGCATGGGTTTGTCACATATGGCCCCTATTACATTGAGACATATTCCTTCTACAGCTAATTTGTTGAACCTGTTTACCATGGAAAGATGTTGTGTTTTGTTAAATGCTTTTTTGCATCTATTGAGATCATCAGAGGGTTTTCCCTTTTTTAAAAAAAATATTTATTTATTAATTTATATTATTATGTTCAATTACCCAAAATACAGTGCATCATTAATTTTTGATGTAGTGTTCAGCGATTCATTAGTCGTGTATAACACACAGTGCTCATCACAACATGTGCCCTCCTTAATACCCATCACCTAATTTCTCCATCCTTGCAACCCTTTTCCTCTGTAACCCTCAGTTTGTTGCCCAGAGTCCAGAGTCTCTCATGGTTTGTTTCTATCTCTGATTTCTTCCAATTCAGCTTTCCCCTCCCTTTCCCTAGGGTACTCTGCTTTATTCCTTATGTTCCACATATGAGTGAAACCATGTGATAATTGTCTTTCTCTTGACTTATTTCACTTAGCATAATTCCCTCCAGTTCCATCCATGGTAATGCAGATAGTAGGTATTCATCCTTTCCGATGGCTGAGTAATAGTCCATTGATTATGTGAGCCACATCTTCTTTACCCATTCATCTGTTGAATGATATCTCAGCTCCTTTCACAGTTTGTTACTGCAGATGTTGCTGCTATGAACACTGGGGTGCACGTGCCCCATTGTTTCCTCTACAACTATATCTTTGGGTAAATACCTAGTAGTGCATTGCTGGGTCTTAATGTAGTTTTTTTTTTTTCTTGAGGAAACTCCATACTGTTTTCCAGAGTGGCTGTACCAGCTTGCATTCCCATCAACAGTGGAAGAGGGTTCCCTTTCCTCCATATCCTTGCCAATTTTTTGTTTTCTATCTTGTTAATTTTTGCCATTCTGACTGGCATCAGGTGGTAACTCATTATGATTTTGATTTGTATTTCCCTGATGACTAGTGATGTTCAACATGTTTTCATGTGTCTCTCGGCCATTTGTATGTCTTCTTTGGAGAAGTGTCTGTTCATGTCTTCTGCCCATTTCTTGACGAGATTATTTGTTTTTTGGGTGTTGAATTTGCGAAGTTCTTTATAGATGTTGGATACCAGCCCTCGATCTGTAATGTCATTTGCAAATATCTTCTCCCATTCCATGGGTTGTCTCTTAGTTTTGTTGACTGTTTCCTTTGCTGTGCAGAAGCTTTTTATCTTGATGAAATCCCCAAATTTCATTTTTGCTTTTGTTTCCCTTGCCTGTATTTTAACTTTTTAAAAGATTTTATTTATTTACCAGAGAAAGAAAGAGAGAGAAAGAGAGAGAGAGAGTGAGCGCAAGCAGGGGGAGCAGCTGTCAGAGGGAGAATCAGGCTCCCTTCTGAGCAAGGAGCCTGATAATGGGACTTGATGCCAGGACCCTGGGATCATGGATCATGACCTGAACCAAAGGCAGATGATTAACCAATTGAGCCATCCAGACACCCCTTCCCTTGCCTTTAGAGATGTGTCTTGCAAGAAGTTGCTGTGGTCCATGTCGGAGAGTTTACTGCCTATGTTCTCCTCTAAGATTTTGATAGATTCCTGTCTCGTATGGAGGTCTTTCATCCAGTTTGAATTTATCTTTGTGTGTGGTGTAAGGTAGTGGTTCAGTTTCATTCTTCTGCATGTGGCTGTCAATTTTCCCATTTATCGAAGAGACTTTTTAAAATTAATTTTTTAATTTTTAAAATTTATTTATTTTTTTAATTATTTTTATTTTTTTATAAACATGTAATATATTATTAGCCCCAGGGGTACAGGTCTGTGAATCGCCAGATTTAGACACTTTACAGCACTCACCATAGCACATACGCTCCCTAATGCCCATAACCCCACCATCCTCTCCCTCCCCCCCTCCCCCCAGCCCCCCTCAGTTTGTTTTGTGACATTAAGGGTCTCTCCCGATCCCATCTTGTTTCATTTATTCATTTCCCACCCCCCAAACCCCCCATGTTGCATCTCCACTTCCTCATATCAGGGAGTTCATATGATAATTGTTTTTCTCTGAATGACTTATTTCGCTCAGTGTAATACCCTCTAGTTCCATCCACATCGTCGCAAATGGCAAGATTTCATTTCTTTTGATGGCTGCTTAGTATTCCTTTGTATATATATGTACCACATCTTCTTTATCCATTCATCCATTGATGGACATCTAGGTTCTTTCCATAGTTTGGCTATTGTGGACATTGCTGCTATAAACATTTGGGTGCATGTGCCCCTTGGGGTCACTATGTTTGTATCTTTAGGGTAAATACCCAGTAGTGCAGTTGCTGGGTTGTAGGGTAGCTCTATTTTCAACTTTTTGAGGAACCTTCATGCTGTTTTCCAGAGTGGCTCCACCAGCTTGCATTCCCACCAACTAGGTAGGAGGGTTTCCTTTTTCTCCACACCCTCGCCAGCATCTGTCATTTCCTGACTTGTTAATTTTAGCCATTCTGACTGGTGTGAGGTGATATCTCATTGTGGTTTTGATTTGTATTTCCCTGATGCGGAGTGATGTGGAGCACTTTTTCATGTGTCTGTTGGCCATTTAGATGTCTTCTTTGCAGAAATGTCTATTCATGTCCTCTGCCCATTTCTTGATTGGATTATTTGTTCTTTGGATGTTGTTTGCTAAGGTCTTTATAGATTTTGGATACTACCTAGCCCTTTATCTGATATGTCATTTGCAAATATCTTCTCCCATTCAGTCAGTTGTCTTTTGGTTTTGTCAACTGTTTCCTTTGCTGTGTAAAAGCTTTTGATCTTGATGAGGGAGGACCAAAATTCTTAAGCAAATGGTAACATATAGGAAGGGAGAAATAGATAATGACATAATAATGGTAGGGACTTCGTTATTCTAATTGTAATAATGGATAAATCATTCTGACAAAATATGAACATGCAAATATTGGATTTGAGCCAAACTTTCAAGTAAAAATCTTAGCAGATATGTATGGAACATATTATCCAACAGCAGCACAATACACATTCTTTTGAAGCACACCAGGAACATTGTCCATGATGGTTGAGAAGAGAATTACAAAATAAGACTTAACAAATTGAAGAAGACTGAAGTCATGCAAAGAACTCATTTTTTAATCCTAGTGAAACTGGGAAATGCACACAAATGTGGAAATTAAAAAACACACTCCCGAGGGGAAGAGTCAAGATGGTGGAGAAGTAGCAGCTGAGACGACATCAGGTAGCAGGGGACCAGCTAGATAGCTTATCAAACCATTGTGAACACCTACAAATCCAACGGGAGATCAAAGAGAGGAAGAACAGCAATTCTGGAAACAGAAAATCAACCACTTTCTGAAAGGTAGTACCGGTGGAGAAGTGAATCCAAAGCGATGGGAGGATAGACCGCGGGGGAGGGGCCGGCTCCCGGCAAGCGGCGGAGCAGCGGAGCGCTAAATTGGGACTTTTAAAAGTCTGCTCCATGGAGGGACATCGCTCCAGAGGCTAAACCGGGGTGAAGCCCATGCGGGGTCAGCGTGGCCCCAGGCCCCGCAGGGTCACAGAAGGATCGGGGGTGTCTGAGTGTCGCAGAGCTCGCAGGTATCGGAGCGGGGAAGCCAGCTACAGAGACAGAGCTGAGGAGTGAGCTCTCAGCTCGGGGTCACCTTGAACCGGTCGCAGGCTGGGTGAGCTCGGAGCGCGGCCAGAGGTGAGGGAGATGGGAGTGGCTGGGGCTTTTCTCTGAGGGCGCACCGAGGAGTGGGGCCCCAAACTCCCAGCTCCTCCGGGCCAGAGACTGGGCGGCCGCCATCTTCATTCCTGTCCTCCGGACTCTACGGAAAGTGCTCAGGGAACAAAAGCTCCCGAAAGCGAACCCAAGCGGATTACTTAGCCCGGCCCCTGGGAAGGGCGGTGCAGCTCTGCCTCGGGCAAAGACAGGTGAGAATCACTACAACAGGCCCCTCCCCCAGAAGATCAAAAGAAATCCAGCCAAGACCAAGTTCACTTACCAAGGAGAGCAGCGGAACTCCAGAGGAGGAGAAAGCAAAGCGCGGAATTCATGGCTTTCTCCCCATGACTCTTTAGTCTTTCAGTTAATTTAATTTTTTCTTTAATTTTATTTTTTTCTTTTTCTCTTTTTCTGCTAAAATTTTTTTAACTTTTACCCTTTTCTTTTTTTAACATTTTTAACTAGTTTATCTTAACAATAGCTTTCCAAAAAAAAATAATCTTTTTTGAACCTTCATTATAATAGTCATATTTTATCCTTCATAGTATTTAACTTTATTTTTTGTATTAACATAAGGTTTTTTTTTCTTCTAAAAAATTTGGGGTACAACTTCCTCTAGTGGATCAAAATACACCCTAAATCTAGCTCCGGGCTTGTTCTAGTCTCCAGCCTGAGCAAATTCTCTCCACTTTCTTTTTCTTTTTCTTTTTTTTTAAAAATATTTTATTTATTTATTTGAGAGAGAGCGTGAGAGAGAGAGAATATGAGAGGGGAGAGGGTCAGAGGGAGAAGCAGACTCCCCACTGAGCAGGGAGTCTGATGTGGGACTCGATCCTGGGACTCCAAGATCATGACCTGAGCTGAAAGCAGTTGCTTAACCAACTGAGCCACCCAGGCACCCTCCACTTTCTTTTTCTTTATTCTCCCAACCAACTTAATCAACTCCTTTTTTTTTTAGAAATTAAAAAAAATTTTGTTTTTCATCTTTATAGGCATATTCCATTACTTCACTGTGTTTACCCTTATATACATTTTTCATTCTTTAAAATTTTGGGAGGTATTTTCTTCTAAGAGACCAAAATACCCCACAATTAAGTGGGTGACCCTGTTCTAGTTACCAGTCTAATATATATATATATACATATATATATGTATATATATATATATATTTTTTTTTTTTTTCGTTTTTATATTTTTTCTTTATTTGTTTTCTTTTAAAAAAAATTTTTTTTTCTAGGGGCGCCTGGGTGGCTCAGTGAGTTAAAGTCTCTGCCTTTGGCTCAGGTCATGATCCCAGGGTCCTGGGATGGAGCCCCACATCTGGCTCTCTGCTCGGCAGGGAGCCTGCTTCCCTCCTCTCTCTGCCTGCCTCTCTGCCTACTAGTGATCTCTGTCTGTCAAATAAAATAAATAAAATCTTTAAAAAAAATTTTTTTTTCTGAACTTCTTTTTATCCCCTTTCTCCCCCCCACGACTTGGGGTCTCTTCTGATTTGGTTAAAGGGCATTTTCCTGGGGTCTTTGCCACCCTTTTAGTATTTTATTTGCTCCTTCATATACTCTTATCAGGAAAAAATGACAAGGCAGAAAAAATCACCACAAAAAAAAGAACAAGAGGCAGTACCAAAGGCTAGAGACCTAATCAATACAGACATTGGGAATATGTCAGATGTAGAGTTCAGAATGACAATTCTCAAGGTTCTAGCCAGGCTTGAAAAAGGCATGGAAGATATTAGAGAAACCCTCTCTGGAGATATAAAAGCCCTTTCTGGAGAAATAAAAGAACTAAAATCTAACCAAGTTGAAATTAAAAAAGCTATTAGTGAGGTGCAATCAAAAATGGAGGCTCTTACTGCTAGGATAAATGAGGCAGAAGAAAGAATTAGTG
>PISX010038334.1:0-10282 GCA_004024625.1 Mellivora capensis
AACCAGGCAAAGACCACACCAAAAAGGAGAATTTCAGACCAATATCACTGATGAATATGGATGCTAAGATTCTCAACAAGATCCTAGCAAACAGGATCCAACAGCACATTAAAAAGATCATCCACCATGACCAGGTGGGATTCATCCCTGGCTTACAAGGGTGGTTCAACATTCGCAAGTCAATCAATGTGATAGGACACCCTGTATTGGGACCAAACCGTCTAAATTTCTTAGCCACACCGACTTACATAAATGTGTTGTGTGCCTACTAGGTGCATGGACTGAGGAAGTCCGGAAGGTTGTAAATGAATGTTCCAACAAACAAAGATTTGAGTCTAACAAGAGAAGCAAACCAGTCTTTGCAATGGGAGAGTGGGAAGGTGATGCAGACTGAACCTCTTCGCGACCTCTCCCTGCCCACCTCACACACCCCAGTCCTGCTACCACTGCCTGCCCTACTTTCCTCCTTCCGCCCTACTGGACTGACTCCATCACGGAGTTGAAAGAGTTTTAAAAAGAGGAGCTGGCCTGAGATCCAGCCACTCTCTCGTCTCAGCACCAACTATATTTCTTATTAGATGTGGGCAAATGGTTTTTGGACAAGTTCTTTTTCATAAAATAGCTCCATGTCTCTAGAAGAGTCTTTTTGTCCCTCATTCACATTTCATCTGTTTTGCCTCACGGATGGTATCAGATAGCCTAAATCCTCTATTTCACCGTTTTCCCACACTGATCCTTGCAAAGTTACTTGGGAATGTTTGTTTTCCTATTCTCACTGATAACTGGTGACACTTCAAGGTGAAGAAGGTGTTTTCCTTAGTCATTACATATTTGACTAATGCCAGAAATTACTTCCAGTTCTAATCTCATGTTGCTTACCCTGTTGCCTGAGAGATTAAAGTTTGCTACATGAAAATAGCAATTTGAGGAGATGAAAGTTTAACAAACGCTATAAATAGCAACCGGCGCTCTTGTCACTCTAGTTTACTACAGCTCCACACCCACTTCCTTTCCTAGTCTCTGTCATTAACTCTTCTATCTGAAGTGAAACTTGTTTCTCGTACAATCAGTAGAACGAACAACGAAACCATAAAGGGATCAAAGGCTTAGTGAGAGAATTTGTTGTCTTTCACACGCAGAGAATGAACCTGACTTTCAGGGATTCCTACGGACCAAAACTCCTCTGGAGTTGCCAAGTTTGATGCTATATCCTCTTCTCCTTTCTTCTAAAGAATATCCTCAATGCTCCGCTTATGAAATCTTATAAGCAAAAGAGTAATCATGGAAAGGCATTATTTCCGTAGGTGCCTGAATGGGTCATTGATCCTACACTTACTCTACACATCCTAAGACTCACCCAGGCTGAATATCCACACACCCCCATGATACCCACTTCTTCTTTTTTTTTTTTTAATATTTTATTTATTTATTTGACAGACAGAGACCACAAGTAGGCAAGAGAAGCAGGCAGGGAGAGAGAGAAGGAAGCGGGCTCCCCGCCGAGCAGAGAGCCCGATGTGGGGCTCGATCCCAGGACCCTGGGATCATGACCTGAGCCGAAAGCAGAGGCTTTAACCCACTGAGCCACCCAGGCGCCTCATGATACCCACTTCTAAAGCAGCTTCTTTCCATGGGTCTTGGAAAGGTATTTATGCAAGTACTACATCTGCAGGTGCTCTGAGGAAGGGTATTTATAGAGTTGTAATTCTCTAAGCCAAAAATTATTCGGTTCCTCTCAAAAGCAAAAAGAATCATTAGAAAGTTTGTGACGATGGTGGGTAGGGATGCTTGTTTTAAGGGATCTTCTGAAATCTGTGGCTATTTACTTTGGTTATAGCCAAAGTATTGGCTATACTACTTTTGACTATAATATTTTATTCTTGGAAAGAATAAAATATTCTTGGAAAGAATATTTTCCTTCCAAGAATAGGACTGATGTCATGGTCGTTACTGGCCTCCTTTGGGATATCCTTGAGTCTGGGCCTGTGTTCCTGCTGCCATTAGTGCCGACAAAGTGAGTCCCTCCTACCCTTCGGAAGCACAGGGGCCCACTGCTGGATCTGTACTTGCTGTGGTAGCTTCTGGTGTGGAGAAGCCACAGAGGTGCTGGGAACAACGAAGGCGCTGCTCTCTGACAGATCTGGCCTTGGTGCTGTTTCCTCCCTGCTGTCACCAACCACATTGGAGCAAGACATCCATGAAGTCATCTCTCCTTGTGGTTCTAATGCAAACTGGGTCGTAAGCTGCCACTTTTTCAAACGATCTGTCTTCTGTCTGAAGTTTCTATCATTTTATCACTCCCTCTTATCCCAGAGAGAGACCCATGGCCACGTGGGAGTGGGTCCCTGAGAAGAAGGCAACATCTTCAGCTCTGTCTTGTGCTCACGCCCATAAAATGTACAATATGAGTGTTAAGTGCTCCGTCTCTGGAGTTCATCTGACTGAGTTTAATGCCCAACTCGTCCACTTACCAGCTGTCCTTGGGCAAAGCTATTTGCTTTTTCCAGGCCTTAGTTTACACATCATAAACCATTTTAATGGCATTGACCTCACAGAATTTCAATGAGGTTTAAGTGAATTATACATGCAAAGCGTCCAGAACAGAACCCGAAACATGGAAGGAGTGAATGCATAGTGTTGTAAACTTCTGAATCCTACCCATACTGAAAGAAGGGTTGTTTACTCTGAAGCACCTCACAGATAGAGCAGTGCCTGAGGTCAGTCATAAGCAGCACTTTGGTTCTTACGCTGTGATTACCTCCTCTATATACTAAAGACCTATAAACTGGGAGAATCAAACTCAGTGATAATAGAGCTAAGAAACTGTTCTGTCCCATGAAGAAATGATTAAAAAAATAGCCCAAAATGGTTGGAAAAAAGCATTAGGAGGTATATCGGGAAGTTAACTAATAGGAACATTGTGTTTTCATTCTAAATAATAATCACTTTCATAAGTAATTTTATGTTTATAGTTCTTTTTTCTTTTTCTTTTAAAGAGTTCCCAAAGTTTTATCCCCTCTACAAAATCTGAATTTGTTATGAAAATGTTCTTAGTCTTTTTTAAAAAAATGATAAACCCATTTAAGAGTTTCACAAAGCCCATAGATTTCTCCAGAAAAATGCATGCTTTCCTGAAGTTCTGGCCAGAAGTTAGGGCTTTGGAGGCCTGAAGGGTAAAGATAGGCTGAAGTGCCTTAAAACAAACATTCCTCAGGAGAAAAGTCACACTCATGAGGGGTAAAGAGAGATGAGGGTTTTTTTTCCTATTGCCACCAATTTCAAAGAAACCAATGGCTTCCCAGATGTTCACATAGCAACTCGTGTTTATACTTAACTCACCACACTATGCTAATGTGGTCTGATGTTTCTTCTCTCTCCAAAACTCTCTCCCAAGTGAGGTTTGGGCAAACAAAGATTATATTGTTCATTATTTTGATTCAAGTTCTGGAACATAGGCATTAATGAGTGATTATTGAATGAGCATCTAAATGAAAAGATGGAAAAATAACTAGGTTTTCTTAGTTATTTTTGATACTTGTTGAACAGAATGTATAAAACCAAAATATCTTTCCCCAACATAATAACCATAAAGCATCCTGAAGTTCATGCTATTAAGAACTTCTATTTCCTTTTTTTTTTTTTTAAGATTTTATTTGTCAGAGACAGAGCGCAAGCACAAGCAGGGGGAGCAGCAGGCAGAGGGACAAGCAAGCAGAAGGAGAAGCAGGTTCCACACCGAGCAGGGAGCCCATTACAGGACTCGATCTCAAGACCCTGGGATCATGACCTGAGCCGAAGGCACTTAACCAACTGAGCCACCCAGGTACCCCTTTTATTCCCTTTTATCCCAATACACGTGTAGCTGGCCAATGTAAACTGCGAACAAATCTGAAATGGTATCTGCGAGAAGACAAAATTTGTGACATTGCAACTCAGCAAGCTTTATGTTATTTATGAGTTTCTTTTTGCATTCATTCCAACATTGCTAGTTTGTGGGCTACAGGTTCAGACTTTAAATAATTACACATGTCTGGTCCCACCAGGAGGTGGCGCAAGGAATGGGCTACACCAGAATGCACAGAACATTCCTATAACAAAAATGGCAGTTGGAAATTAAAAGCCTGCTTCTCAGGCAAGATCACCTTCGGCTCCCACTCGGTTGAATTTCATACCCAGATTAAAGATTGTCATTATGAATGACCAAATGTATGTGTTTATCCTTGGGTGGCTACCTTAAGAACTCATCATACTGGAGCCACCTGAACTCTTAGAATTTCCTGTAGTGAGTTCATGAAATGGGTTGATGTGAGTTCCCAAAAGGAGCCCCAGAATCCAGCTCTTAATCGGATTGATTTTCATACTTTGTCCTCCTTGAGATGCCCGTGACTCCTAGCTCAGTGTGATTTAAAAGCCTAGCTCCTGGGTTCGTTGGCTCTCTTTCATAAGCTTACTTTGAACTCAAAAAAGGAGTGTGTGTGTGTGTGTGTGTGTGTGTGTTGGCTAATAGCTAAGAGCCTTGACTTGGCACTAAACTTGTGCTAGTTACTTAATCTCTCTGGGCCTCGGGGTCCTCAAGTGTACCATGGAAATAATAATAGAACCTCACTACCTCACAGATACATTGTGAGGATCAAATGAGTTCATGTATACAAAGCACTTGAAACGCTGTCTGGCACCTAAGTGCTGTAGAAGTGTTAGTTCTTTTTACCATTTGCATCAGTACAGCATTCCATTCTTCTTAGCTTCTGCACATTGGGTTGTCAGACTCAATAGGGCCATGAAGGGCAAGTGTCTAAGTGGAAAGGCATCACCGTGTGACTTATTCCTTGAAATATTTTCAGTTTTGCTATGAAGTGGAGGAACCCCTTCCTGCAGACACTCGTCTGTGGAGATTCGGGGATGGAGAGCACATGTCCCAGCAACGCAGCTCTCCACTGGGGATCTGCCTCACCATCTGGCTGTAGACCGGAAGTGAAGGAGCAAACTGGGCAAGGTTGGGAGTGTACCGGCAACTCCAGCATCGTTTTCTAAGTTTTCGGTTGTTGTAAGTTTTCATGAGTGAGGAAAGTACTCCAGTCTTTAGCTGGAAACCTGAAGGCAGCATGTCGGGCTCTTAGCCAATGGAAAATGGTATTATTTCAATAATCTGCTGCAAAACAACCCATAAGAAGCTCACTTCTTAAGAAGACGACTTACCTCTCTCTGTGTTCATTTAACTGGGTTTGACTTGAAACACTCCCTCTCCTGACTTCCAGAATGCCGTGCTTGTCTGCTTTGCTTTGTACCTCCCAGGTTCACTCACTCTCAGGGACCTTTGCTCATCAGCCTCCTCATCTCTGGGTGTGGTAATTCCTCGGGGCTTTGTACCAGCTTCTCTTCTCTCTCCTGTACTCTCCCCTTAGTGATTCCAGCCATGCATACACTTATTAACACCATCCAGAGAATAATAACACATTTCACATTTACATGTTGAGACTAGATTTCTAGTCTGACCACAAAAATCATGATACTCTACTTCCTAATTAAACATGTCCATTTCCATGTTTCTAATACAACATGCCTGGAAGAGAACTTTTCATCTCCTAATCTAGTCCTTCTCCTGCCATTCTCATCTAAATAAAGGGCAACAGAAATCTGGCAAATCACCTGGATTATGTCTTCTCTGGTTTGGTTCTGTTTTCAATATCTATCTTGAATACACACTTCTCTCCATTTCCACTGCCACCATTGTAACTCAAGCCAACCAATCTATTATCTAGAAGTCTGATAGCTCCCCCCCCTTTTTTCCTCTCTACTATATTCTTCATATGGGAACTTGAAAAATCTTTTAAAGCATGCACTAGAGCACAAACGAAGAAACCACATGTAGAGACGTCAAGTGAACAATACAAAGTGACTGAGAGGAAGAGTTTTTCGCACACAGCTTCCTCCTCCCTCTGCTATCAACAGGGCTGCTGCCCCATTCATATATACTTCCATGCAAAATGGTGGCCATGCTCGGAAGTACGTTTGACTGTCTTTCGGAGTATTTTCATCATTCTCAATGATGCCAGCACCTGCTTTGGTTTCACTCTGCTCCAATCCCAGTCAGCATTCTTGGACAGTTTGCTCTCAGCATTAGTTACCCTCTGACACGCGGGTCTCTGAGTTCCCCAACATTTTCCACCCAGAGATCTCGATACCCACTTCATGTCAGTTACCCGCTCACGTTACCATAATAACGTTGGCCTCAACATCACTCTGCAGGGCCCCACCCATGTGTTTCAACATGAAATTCCTCTTTCTGCTTGCAGCCTTCTCTTCTCATGCCTTTTCCAGTTCCTAATGCCTACAGGATCCATTCCTGAGCCTCATCACCAAGCCCTCAAAGTCATCAGCCTCCTTCTCCCACCCCCCATTTTATTCCTGCTTTCCTGGAAACAACTGGCTTTATGCAGCCAAGGCTTCATTTCAAGGAGGAAGCCATCCCTTCTCATTTACTAAAAGAATCCCAAAGCATCATGGTGGGATCCCAAACAAGATCATGCTGCAACCTCAGTTGTCCCTTTGAAGGTGAGCATTTCTTTGGTTTATCTGTTTTTGATAGTCTATTGAATTAATCTTAATAGTTGTTTTAAAGCTTTTTCATTATTTAAAATTTATTGCTTAAAAGTACTTAAATTTTTATACCATCACAGTTAATTTAAATAGAGTAGCTTTTTAATCCTTTGGCTGAGTAAGTCAAAATAAATCACACTAGAAAAATTCACTTTACACACATTCAAATTCATTTTTTCTCTCTCTTACACAAACACAACAGGATAAAAAGTAAATAAACTATATGCAGTTTAGGATTCTTTAGAAGAAACAATTACATGCAACCCAAATTTTATTTTTCTTTAGATTTCAGTCTACAAAGATATGCTTTTTTCAGTTTTCATATTACAAGCTACCACATCTGATATTATTAGAACTTCCTCTCCCTCTTTAAAAAATGACATACTTAATTCACGTATTATTAAAGCCAGACAACAAGCCAGTTGTAAAAGCAAAAACTCACTTTCAGGATCAGATTGATGCCTCATGCACACAAAAGCCAAAACACCCTCATCCTTCTAAGTCATAATCATTTGTAGAAACCAAATTCAGTAGAACTTTATAAATAGCTTTAAGTAATTTTGATAAGATTTATCACATTATAATATTAGGATGATTTTTATTTCATTTCATTTTATTTTTTAAAAACATTTTATTTATTTATTTGTCAGAAAAAGAGAGAGAGAGAGAGAACACAAGCAGAGGGAGAAGCAGACTCCTGCTGAGCAAAGAGACCCATGCAGGACTCCATCCCAGGACCCTGGGATCATGACCTGAGCCAAAGGCAGACGCTTAACCACTTAACTGACTGAGCCACCCAAGCATTCTAAGGTAATTAAAAAAAAAAAAAGATTTAAATTTTGTATAGTGTCCTCATCAACAAGACAATAATATACTTAAACAAGGAAGACCGTAGCTCAAATTTATTTCACATTTACCATATGCTAAAACTAAGTACCTTCTGACAAGCCAATTAGAAGCATACAACTATTATCCCCATCCTATAGTTAAGAAACTGAGGGTAGGATTACGTGACCAAGTTTACTCAACTTAAGTACATGCTTTTAACTTTGAAACTTTATATACAATCTTGTTCAGCATCATATCCTTGAATCTATTACGTATACATGTAAATCAGTATGAAAAGTCTAATATTGAAAAACATTTAGTAACTGCATCAAATTAATGCCCAGAGGTCCAACTCAAAAAAAAAAGGGGGGGGGGGTGTTGGGGTCTTATTCAAAAAAGGTCTTGCATTTAGAATTTAATACTTGCACTCACAAAGCCAATCTAAACAATCAAGCACATGCATAAGCTAACAATTACGTCAGTGTAGGTCATTACTGAAGTTTATACCTGCTCCGTTTATCAGAAGTTTCTGATACTTAACTGGGGCTGAGCTGTTGGCTATAAAAACTTCTTCCTGGTAATGAAAATGAAACATTCTAACATTTGCATTTATACGTAATGCCTCATCCACAGGACTGCTAATTTTAATTTACAATTTTGAATACATTTAGTTAAAGTGATTTGATTCACCAAAGTCCTAGTACAATTTGCTGTTGCAATTCATCTCTTTTTTACTGCTCAGCAAGTTAATGAGCAAACATGCTGGGCTTGAAGTCTGAAGACTCAGTTCAAGGCCTGACTTTCCCCTGAACGGTTGTTTGACCTCAGGCAAGCCACTGACGTTCCCTGAGCTTCACTTTTCTCGTCTGCGAAGTGAAGATGATGGTAGCTTCCCTGTCTGCTCCACAAGGCAGGTAGAAGTGTCAGGCGAGATAAGGTGTATGAAAGTGCTTCTGAACTACTAAGCCCAGGAAAATGCAAGGTGTCAGTCACCTGCCACTGGATTGGTCACGTGAAAGCAACACTGTCCTCCCCAAGGACCAAGGACATCACACTTGGAATGGGGTCAACATTCCTTAAATAATATAAAATAAAACATAAAGAAACCTCTATGGTATTAAATTTTTTTTAATGTTTTTACTTCTGGTTGTACTAATTTGGAGACATGAATTTGCTTTTTCCAGTCGTTTTGTCAAAATAGAATTAGTTGAGTATTAAAGAAGGTTCGGGCACATTACTGGAAATTTCTTTCAAAGATTCTGTTATCTAAGGCATGGTCATAGGAGAGAGGCATAAAGAAAGAGAAGCCTAAAGAAAACACAATTTGGCCATAAAAGAATAAGTTCTTTTGTTGTTGCTGAAGGACAGAACGTTAAACCAGTATTTAGATGTCCCCTTGACAGGTTCTTACTTTTAAAAGGAAATCTTTTACTGGAATTCACAAATTCTGGAGAAGCCACGCACAGTGTTTGGCCTGCAGAGGGTTCTGCCTCTACCAATAATGGGGACACGGGACGCCGGAGTCTCATTCTTCTGAAAGTCATCATGATAGAGAAGAGGAAGTCTTTTATGGACAATGGAAAACACGAATAAAGCAGCATTGAATGACATGCAGAAAAAAAAAAATGTATCTCCCGTATCTCTTACTCTTTACCAGAGAACTTAGTGTTCTATTCCAATCACCTTGGAATTGGGAATCACAGCCCCAAACCATACAGATATCATTCCATGATTGTGTGTGTAATCAAAGTGAACACAGACTTAAGAGATCAGATAGTTTGACAAATGTCAACATGTTAGCTTACTTAGCTCTCATCATTGGGGTTCTAGGAGAAGACATGGTTCGATTTTGAGTAAGGATTACCACATGATTTCAATTGAGTTGAAGTAGAAAGACACCCCATTAGGACCTCTAAGGATTACCAGCAATGAGAAACAAGACTTTCTCTCTCCGAGCCACAGCATGGTGTCCTCCAACATGATGGTAATAATGCCGCCTCTGCTTCCGTGGTTCAAATGAAATCTCATTCATTCATTCACTCATTCATTCATTCATTCATCAGATACTGGCCACCTGATATATTTAAGAAAGTAGCCTAGACATTGTGGCAGATTTGGTGCTGTTTAAAATAGCCTCAGTTTTAAAGCAAACATAAAATCTAAGAGGTAGATCAATGACATCAACACCAAGAACATCAAGTTGAAAGTGTTGAGAGCCTTAAGAGGGTGAAATAACATGATACAGAAATTCATGTCACGAGAAAGTGCTTTGAAACTGTAAAATGCTATGTAGTAGCACAATATCAATAGAGTTCAGGATATGCAGAAAGTGAGGGGGTGGCATATTCCTGGGAGCATTCCCTTTCCCCCTTATTTACCTTGTTTAATAAAATAGGATAGAAATCAATTACCTAATACAGTGTCTTCCAAACTCTATATGCTCAGTAAATATTTGTTGAATAAATGAATGGTTAACAATCTTCCTCTCAATGTTATTGGAAGGAAGACTTGGTAAAATGTATTCTAGTTGTATACACAAAAGCACCACTTAAATTATTTCTAATTAGTAATTAGGATAATAGTGCCATTTTAGAATCTTTTCATCAAGTGTATTTTATGAAATTTGTTTCAGAAGAAAGAGCCCATCTCATTGACTACCTTGTAAAATACAGGTGCAGTAAGAAACAGGGAAAAAAATGCATTGATTTGCAAACCAGAACCTCTGTATGAGAACCCTTGTTTTGATGCCCATTGGCTTTAGGAAAACTAAGTTTTGTACCTCAGTTTCCTGATTTGCAGAAGAATGGACTAAAGGAGGTGATGTCAAGATCCTTCCAGCTTTAACATTTTTTTTTTT
>PISX010038335.1:0-10279 GCA_004024625.1 Mellivora capensis
ACACCAGGACTCGAGCCCAGGGCCCCGGTTCCCCACCACCAGCCGCGGCGGCGGGAGGCTCCAGTGAGTCATGTGGGAGGTCGTTAACGGAAGGCCACCTGGGAGCAAGGCCACGACCCGACCAGGCAGAGCAGAGCGCGGAGGCGGGAGGCGGAGCACGAGGCTCTCTCCAGCTGCCACTTACAGGGATTTGCGCCATCGGCCACGATCAGCATCCGCAGGGAAGAGAGGTTGATGTCCCTCTGATCTCTGTGTGCCACCAGCGCCCAGTGCATGTCCCTGGATTTCACACAAGCCACTTTGGCTGCGGGAACAGCGGAGGGAAGGGTGTCAGTTGGCGCGCCGTCGGACCAGCAACCGCGGACTCGAGAGCCCCTGGAGACGTACCTTTGTACTGGCACACCTTCTGAATCCAGGACAGCGGGTTCACCTTCATCAGCGAGTACGGGATGCTGATGACGTGCATCATGTTCATGACACTCTGGAAGAAACACAGGGGACGACTGCCAGACGCTCGGGGGAGACGCCACCCACCCGCCAGGCCGGATGCGGGGCCACCACGTGCCGGGCCCTGTCATGAGCTCCCCCTGCTCCATGTGGGGACCGAGAGCACCCTCTGCCGTGTGAGACGCAGAGAGGAGTGCGTGCATCTAGCAGCAGACGGGCCTGGCTCTAGGAAGCGGCAAGGGACGCAGAAGCTGCAGGCCCAGAGCCGCGGTGACACTGGGTAACAACACCGAGACCTGGCACAGAGGTCCCCACACAGTGCCGTCAAGGAGACACTCGACCGGCAGCAGCGACGGCAGCCACCACAGCCACCAGGCAGGAAGGGGGGCTAAGTGCCTGCTGCACACTGGGCTGGGCAGACCTCATGCAGGATGGTCACTGCGTTTGACGGGTAGCAACGCTGTGGTGCAGGGGGGCCCACGGGCAGGCAACGGGCCTGCAGGCACAGAGCCACAGACGGCAAGGCTGAGACCGGCCGGGGTCCTGGGCCCTGTGCTCACCGCGTGAGCACGCACATGGAGCTGTGTTCCCACATCCTAGTATCGCCCAGCATCTGGGGGCAGAGGGGCACTGCAGCAGGAGGGGCGAGTGTGGGCCCCAACCTCCAGTCCAGACGGTGCTCACGGGCCCCTTCCTCACAGAGAAAGCACAAGGCCTGCTCTCTGTACGTATGTCCCACTGCTCGTGGGAAAGCCACTAGAATTTTCACCCCTGCAGAGACACAGTTCCAGCACAAGACGCCTGGAGAAGCAGGGAGTGCAGATCAGCACGGAGGACACACACGGCCCGCCCCGAGCTGTGTCCTGAGGCTGAGCACGTCTTAGAGGACACGGCTGCGTCTCCACAAACCCGCCTGCAGCTTCCAACCGCCCTCACTCATCCGTGGGCACGGACCACCCTGAGGCACGGGAGCCCAACTGTCTCCATGGCAGACCCCTGGCACCTCCCCCGGCAGCGTAAGGGACCAGGCTTCCACAACATTCACAAATACAGACTCGTAGAGAGAAAAAGCCCAAGGATGTCACAGTCAAATCACACGCTAGGGTCGTGCCCCAAGCCCAAAACCGAGATACGTCACTGCATTCTGAGCGCCAGGAGCTAGAAGGAGAGACGCTCTGTTTCCCATGAGCGCCTGGGGAGGGGTCCACATGCTCGCTCCCACGGGGGCAGGGACAGGGCTTTGGAAGTCACATTGCGAACAGCTGAGGGGCTTCTAACACCGACGGCTCTTCTCCCCGTATGGGGGAGGCAGCTTCCCTAAGCCGCCCTGCACACGGACCCTAATTCCCGCCAGGGCACCGCACACAGCCAGCATGCCCGGGGTCACACTTACTGTCAGGATTCCATGCCAGAGCCCAACGTCCTTCTTGAAGTCCAGCACATTCACTATGGTTTCCGCTGCACAGAGGGAAACAGAGGACATTTACTCCCACTGGACGCAAGACCACGTCGGTCAGGGGCAGGAGAGGCCCTGAAGGGCAGCCCACAGCGTGTCTGCAGGCACGGGCCGCCTGCCCAGAGAAGTTTCCGGATACCCTCCTGACACACATGCCCACAGTGACAGCCTCACATGTCCCTGAAAACACTTCATTCCTCCTTTTCCTGGACTTACTCCCGCCCCCAGGCTTGTCCTCTTTTAAGATTCTTTTTGTTTCCATCATGGCTTCTCCCAGGAAAGGGAAACCCTTCCCAGCAAACGCAGGGTGAACGTCGCTAGAAGCCTCAAGCCAGGGTTGGATCCCAAAGGAGACCCGAGAGCAGCAGGAAGAGAACAGTGTTCCCGTGTTTCCGGGGGAGAAGCGGGCGCTGAAAACACAAGGCTGAAGACAAGGGCCGTGCTGAGGGCTAGTGACACCGCGAGGGACGCCTCTGCAGCCACGCTTGTCTACCGCGTGGGCACCGACCCAGCACAGCCTCGTCCACCGAGCCCTCCGCTTACTTCTGTCCGCGCTCCTTTCTGCGAGGCTGGCCACGGCTCCGGTGCCGTGTGCCGCCCCTCCTCCCGAGGGGACAAGCCGCCACGCAGACGAAAGGGCCGCTGTCCCACTGTCTACAAGCACGTTCTACTCAGAAGCGAGGAGCGCGTGCGCGTGCGTTTTCTCTGGGACGCCCGCCAGCACCACAGCCCCGGACCTCTGAGAAGCAGGGCTACGGGGACAGGCCACAAGTCAGGAGGCTGTGGACAGCACTGTAAGGAGGAGATGGCACCGGCCGGCAGGCTGGTTGTGACCAGCGGCACGTGTCTTGACAGGGAAACTCCTCGGAGCCTAGTCCGGGGACTGAACGTTAGCCGGGCGTCTCCACGGCACCGAGTTGTTTTGTATAAAGGAGCTCACTAGGAGGATGGGGGAGAGGGGGCACCCCAGCCGTGGGCAGCCTACCCGTCAGTCTCCAGGGCAGAGCGCTGGTCACAGGAGCCCCAGCCGCGGGAGCAGGGGATCAGGCTGGACCGTTTATGTGCCGTTTATGTGCCCAAGGCCGTACCATTGCCGCGGCTACTCCTGGTGACCCCAGCTCTCGGCCTCCAGGACCGTGCGGCACGGGGGAAGGAATGTGCATCCTGGAAATCGCGCTCAGGGCTGTGGTCGCCCCCTGCCCCCCGGGAGCTCGCACAAACACATCAGAGATTCTGAGATGCCAGGAAGCACTGAACGTGGGCTTTTTTTTTTTTTTTTAATCCCAAAAAGACCCTAACATGCACCCAGAGACGAATTTTCATGGAATCAACTGACAGCCTAAGCGGTGTCCCCTGACGTCATGGGTGGAACCCTCACCCCGCGCGGAGCGACTTGGAGACGGGGCCTCTGTGCAGGAGAATCGGGTTAAGTGAGGCCACAGGGGTGTGCCTGACCCGCCAGGACCGGCGTCCTGAGGAGAAGAGCCACCAGAGCTGTCCCTCCCCTTGCAGGGGGAGGCCTGGCGAGGACAACGGGAAGGCCTGAGCTGCGCACAAACCTGACACCACTCTGGCCTTGGGGGTGCAGGGACGGGACACAGCAGCCCAAGCCCGCTGCCCGGGGACGTGCTCCCGTCGCGGCTGGCCCGTACCTTCCGTGTAGCCGCATGCCTGTGTGAGGGCCTGGCAGTGGGTCAGCAGCGCAATCCTGGTCACGGTCACCCCGAGCACGCTCCCGTCCTTGCACGTCTTGTACTGAAAGGAGAGCAGGCCGTGCAGACGGAGTTCCGAGGGGCCCATGCGCCCACAGCCCGCAGGGACCAGCCCGCCCAGGGCCCGCCCGCCGTCGGAAGCCCCGCGGCCCACCTCTATGTACGCGGTGTCGTTGTTGGCGTCTTTGATGTGTGGGAACCAGTCCCGCGGCGGCTTGGACAGGTGCTTGGACTCAGTGACGAACCACAGCAGCTTCGGCCACCCTTGGGGACAAGACGCGGCACGTTCCGGCAAGTGGCACCTGGGAAGCAGGTGCGCAGCACCCGTCCCCTTCCCGCGGCCCACGGCCTGGCAGCACAAGCCTCGGGCCCCGCGGCGTCCACAGCATGATGTCACTGGCTACGCCGGGCCACACGGCAGACGACAGGGGACGTGCCACGCGAGCAGGAGCGTGTCAAGGACCCGAGGAGACACAGGAGCGTCCCACGTGCAGAGTCCCCAGTGGGGCGCGGGAAGTCACCTACCTTTGAATTGCGGGATCTCCCCCGTCGGGCTTTTTGGCAGCCCTTTGTGGCAGGCATCGCTCGTCAAGGCCACAGTGACTCCACAGCTGCCGAGCAAGAACCCGATCTGCTGGCTTCCGGCGTCCTGGGGGAGCGACGGGGAGATGGGTCACAGAGCCGGGGAGGACCGGGGAGGACCGCGGCGTCCCTGGCAGAATGCGGCCTCGCCCTGGATTCTGGGGCAGAGGGAACGTCCTGAGGGTAGAGCAGTGTGGGTCACGTCCCAGGCTGCATGCGCTGCGGTGGGAACTCAGGCAGGGTGGCGGGGTCGCCCTGCCTCAGTCTCCCTGTCGGCAGTGGGGGAGGAACCGAGTGGGGTGGACAGCGCTCAGCGTGCAGTTGGCACGTGGCAGGTCTCCGGAAGGTCTGCTGCTGGGCCTCCCTGAGGGTCTCTATGACCACAACCGTGGAACACGACTATCACGGTGAACGGAAGGCGCCCAAGAAACATCCTGGTTGACGGGGAGCCTGAATCTGAAGACGCCCAGAACACAGGGCCCCCCTGTGTGACAACGCATGACAGGGGCGAGCGGGACAGAAGAACCCCCTGCGCCACCCCCTGAGCCCGGAGTAGCTCTCGCTGGAGAGCGGGGACACAGGTGTGGACAGACCCCCACTGCAGGACACGGACCCCGGAAGCCCTCGACCACCAGCACTGATACGGCAGACCTTGCGGGACAGGGCTCTCCTGGGACAGGCAGCGTGGGGACGGCCACCCCATGGTCTGGTCACTAACCACGTCCAGCTGCCTGGGGCACGTCCGCGCCATGGGCTTGCTTTATGCCCACCGGTCACACCAGCTCGACTCGGAAAACAAAAGCTGGGAGCAGCGGACGTTCCTACAACCGAACGCCACAGCGCGGAGAGCAGGCCACATTCACGCATGCCCCCTGCGCGGACCCGCCACAGCTGCCCATCCCTCTGTCCGCGTGCGCCCCACTGAGACGGCACGGGAAGACCCGGTGCGTCTAGCGGTGAAGCCCGCGGCTCTGACATCTGAGACGAGTCGTCCAGGTGGTTCGCAGCTCAGCCCCACGGCGAAAGCCCGAGCCGTGTGGGACTGTGCACCCCCAGCCGCGAGCAGGGAGCACAGGGCTGGCGCCCGGCGGACAGACGTGCCCGTTTCAGGGACCTTTCCTTCACGCGGTGCTTCTTCATGTAGGGTTTTTACGGTGACGCGGATGTGGATGTGGTATCGCGCCTCCAGACATCCAGACAGGCTCTGAGAGCCCCCTTGGTGGCGGGAAGACATTTCTTCATGGGCGAGAACTTGTGGAGACCGTTGACCTCCAGGCCACGTGAGCCACAGGGCAGGAGGGTGTGTGCGGGCTGTCAGCTGTGACCTGCCATCTCCCGCCGCTCGCCTCCCGGCCCGGCTCTCCTGCGTGTCCTCTCGCATCTGCTCCCGACCCAGGGCTCGTACACACACACAGGAGAGCCCGCCCAGAGAGCGAGCCAGGACAGCAGGTGAGGACAGTGACGGACAGAAGGCTGTGGCTCAGCCCGAAATTCAGACCTCGCCCCTGCTCTGCCCTCTGCTGGGAGGGGTCCTTGTCCCCTCCGCGGTTGAAGTCCTCCTCAGAGCGCCCGCCAACTGGGCAGAAACAGCCACCCAGGCCCATCACGGGACACAGGATTGTCCCCTGCCGCCCAAGCAGCTCGTGCTGCCCCTTCGCACACGGACCCCCCTGAACCTGAGCGCACGCAGCCGGCAGCCCGGCAGGTGGACGCCCTCCGCACACGGCGTCGGACCCGCGGTCCCCCACACGCCGTCTCCGCAGGCAGCCTCCTCCCTGTCCTCGCGGCCGCCGGCTTGGGAAACTGCAGCCTCAGGAGGACTTGGAGCGAAGCAGCGACCTCCGACCCTCGCGAGGTCCCTTCCCTGGGTGCCCGTGTCCCTGCGCTGCAGCTTCCCCTCAGCTGAGGGCCCTTCCTCTGACGGGCCAGGCGGTCAGGATGGGGACCCCCTCCCCGGTCACCTTGCGAATAATTTTTTGGCTCTTCAAGAAAAGCCAGGCCACACCTGACGTCAGCCCATCACCTCCAACCCCCTGTGACACAGAGATGTGCCAAGTCTTGTCACCCGTAAGAAGTCTGTCCGTAGTCTATCTGCTGACCCCTGGGGTCTCCGACAGGCTGGTGTGGACTCATCCCTCCACCACGGTCTGTTCTGTCCCAGGCTCCTGGTTAGGAAGCAGCAGCCACACTGTGAGGACAGCCCACAGGAAGCCCCTCTTGCGAACTCACTTTGGATCTGCAGCCCCACGACCACCAGTGGGTACAGACCCGACGTCGTTCTTTGCCGACGGGGCCATTCACCGGCTCTCGCGAGGTGGGACAGAAACGGGGCAAAGTGTCCCAGAGGCACGGGCTTCGGTCGCTCAGCTCTGCGGGGGCCTGGGGTCTACAGGCCGTCCTGTCCCTGGTCCCACGGTCCTTGGAACATGCCCACTCCAACCCTTCCCAACAGCCGTGCCACTTCCCCACCAGACTCCCGGGGCAGAGCCTATGTCAGCTGAGCTGCTGGCCGAGCCCGTTCACCGGCCGACGGTGTGCCCGACCGGCTGCAGGCCGTCCTCGAGCTCGGCCTCAGCAGGGCGACGGCAATGGGCTAAGCCAGCTCTGCTGCGACCCCGCAAGGCCCATGGAGGCGATTCCCCCGCTGTTCCCCACGCCCTGGCCAAGCCCCCAGGAACTCCGGTCCCCCTGCTGCAAACCTCCTGTGGAAAGAGGAGCTTTCCTCCCCACCGAACTAGGATGGAGAAGAAACAAACACACGAGACTCGACTGTTCGGTGCATTAAACGATGTTGATTTGGGAAACCGGCTCCCACCAGGCCTTCATGGCGGATCCGGTGGCACAGAACCGGCAGACGGAGGAAACGGTCACACCCTCCATCCTCTTACCCCATTCTGAACCGCGCGGCACTGAAGGATTCTTCTGTTTAAAAAATAACTTTCTTTTTTTAAAAGGCTACTTTTCTTTTTAAGATTTTATTTATTTCAGAGAGAGCGCATGAGCAGGGGAGCAGCGGGGGGGTGGGGGGAAGCAGGCTCCCCGCCGAGCAGAGAGCCCGACGTGGGGCTCGATCCCAGGACCCTAAGACCATGACCTGAGCCGGAGATGCACGCTTAACAACCGAGCCACCCAGGCGCCCCTCAAAATGTTTTCTGAGACACAAATGCCACGTTCTGAAGTCACGCGGCTGAGGAATGACACTCGGTTTGTGGCCTCAGTAAGACAAAGTCATCTCCTGGGCCTGTTTCCCTCGAGCAACGGTCGGTGGAGAGAGGCACTCGGCATTTTCTTCTGAGAAGGGTCTTCAGGTGCTGCAGTGCGGGCTGGTAACCCGAGGGTCCGTGCAGGCCGGAGAGCACGGCCCCCGGCAGGTCATCCCAGCAGGGCCAGCAGGCACGAGAGGCTCTGCCCAGCCCACACCCGAGCGGCGGAGCTCCTCCTTGGGTGCACGCAGCCGCACGGACCCTCGCTGGCCACTGAGGCTCCCCTCAGCAAAGGGGCCGACCCGCGCTCAGCGCAGCTCACGACGAACCACCCCCTCCCGGGGTTACGACTGCAGGAACCTCCTCCGCACACGAGGACAGAGGACAGATCACATGTCTGTCAGGCGTCGCAGGGTGCTTCACCCCCTTACTCCAGGCGTCACGAGGTGTGACGTGGTGGCCAAGCTGGGCTTTTTGGCTGTTTGCGCCAGCGGCGGCTGAAATGCTGTGCCGAGGCCGTCAGGCGGCCCAAAGGGCAGAGGCGTGTGTCTCCCTGCGCGAACGGTTCCCCGGTTGTAGACCTGCAGATTGTCACTTTGATGCTGCGACTACAGACCTCAGAGCACCATGAGCCTCAAATCAAGGCCACCAGTCCTTTGCGTTCCAAAGGGCCTCAACCCACTGCATTTGACATCGTGTGTCCCCCGGTCGGTTTTCAGGTAAACTGTGGTAGAATTAACCATGGCACCAGAGTCACCTAGGAGAATGTGGCTATCCATTCAACCCCCAAAGCCCTCCACATTCCCAGTCGAGAAGATCACGGGACTCGGGTCTCAGGAAGCACTCAGTGGGCGTCTCCCCACACGGGAATGCCGGCGGCAAACACTTGTAGGAATCGGGCCACTGGAGGAGGTCCTGAGGTCAGAGGTCGCAGGCTGTCCCCGACTTCCGGGGCCACCAGCTGCCCCACCTGACACCGACATGTGCCCGTGTTTTGTACCCAGGAAGCCAAAGTGACAACCGTCCCCCTTCATTTTCTAAGGGAACCCCACATTCTCTCCTTCTGCTCCCAGGAGCGGAGCTGGAGACGTGCACACCCACTCTCCACGGACCCTGAGGCATCCGCGAGGCACCGCAAGGTGAATGACCCGCTGAGTATCAGAGCAGCCAAAGAGAGGGCTGGGAAACTCTCCGGGACTCTGCGGCTGGGCACGTGTAAACCGTGGCATTCTAGAGCTGGGAGCATCGCCCCGCCGAGTCGGCACACGACAGTGCTGAAGGAAGACTAGCTCAGTCCAGGGTAGAGTCCCAGGGCATAGTCCAGAACACAACCGGTGACCGAGGGGACCACACCTCGTGGCCATCAGCTCCACCCCCTGGATGACATCAGACCCTCCGTCCTCAGGGACCGTCAATGCCAACCCTAGCAGAGTCTCCTCCCCTTTTCTCTAGCTCTGCTTTACTATGGAATGTCACTCATGTGGACCAAAGCTCTGACACGTGGGTTATGTCCAACGTATGTTTCTTAGGCTTGACTACGCTACAACAGCAAGATTCAGATCTACAACTGGCAAATCTTGGGTGAACATGGGACTCCATAATGTCCAAACACCGAAGCAGAAGCAACCACCCACACCCTCCGAAGTAAAAAGTCCATCTATCCAGATTTCTAGCGTAAGGTCACTGAAGGATGAGATAATCAAACACTCAGGTACTCACAGATCACTAAGCTCAATGCTCTTTTGTTAAAAAAATTAAGGTATAATTGACATAACATTCTACTTCAGATGTAAAACGATGATTCTGTATTTGTATACACTGCAAAATTATCACGACACAAGACTTTTAAAGATCTACTCTCTTGGCCACCCTCAAACGTGCACGACGCCTTCCCCGTGTATGGTCGCCGAGCTGTCCTTCCCGGCCCCCGACTTACTTTGTGACTGGAAGGCTGTACCTTCAGCCACCGCACCCACCCCACAGACACCACCACTGGCAACCACCAGTCTGTTCTCTGTATCCTTGAGTTTTGTTTGTTCATTCGTTTTGTTTTTTAGATCTTTCTCTGACTTATTCACTCAGCATACCAAGGTCACTCCACGTCACTGCAAAGCAAGGTTTCATTCTTTTCTACGGCCGAGCAACGTGTGTACACACCGCCGCTTCTCCCGCTCGTCCGCTGATGGACGTTTAGGTTGTCTCCATACCTTGACTACAGTACACGATGCCGCAGCGAGCAGAGAGGTGCGTTTATCTTTTCAAATTAACGTCTTCCTTTTTGGTTAGAAAATACCTAGTGTAATCACTGGATTGTAGGGTAGCTCTATTTTTAATTTTTGAGGAACCTTCATACTATTTTCCACAGTGGCTGCACCAGTTAGCGTTCCCGCCAACGATGTACAAGAGTTCCCCTTTCTCCGCATCCTTGCTAAAACTTGCTATTTCTTGCCTTTTTAATATTATCTATTTAAAAAGGTATGACGTGACATCTCAATGTGTTTTCTTTAAAAGATTTTATTTATTTATTTGACACTGAGAGAGAGAGAGAGAGAGTGAGCACAAGCAGGGGGAGTGGCAGGCAGAGGGAGAGGGAGAAGCAGGCTCCCTGCAGAGCAGCAGGGATTCCGATGTGGGGCTCGATCCCAGGACCTTAGGATCATGACCAGAGCCCAAGGCAGATGCTGAACTGAGTGAGCCACCCAGGCGCCCCTCATAATGATTTTAATTTACATTTCCATGATAACTAGTGATGTTAAGCATCTTTGTGTCTATTGGCCATCTGTGCGTCTCCTTTGGAAAAATGTCTATTCAGATATTCTCCCCATTTTTTAATTGGATTGTGTCTTTTGCTATTGAGTGCTATGAATTCCACATACATT
>PISX010038336.1:0-10288 GCA_004024625.1 Mellivora capensis
GAGGACGTAGGAGCCATTGCGACTCTTGCCACCATCACCATGACCACGTCGTCACAGACAGGAAGCTGGAGAGTGGACAGTGGAATATTGCTGCAAGAAAACGTCATGTTTCTGTTGCCTTTTCTTTCCTGTAGAAACAACCACAAGTGGTCAGGAAGAAGGTTTTCATCCAGTGTCATGCTGGAGCCAACCCATACCAGCTTGTGAAAGGCATTTGTTAAATTTTCAGGCATTTCATGAGCCTGTTATTACACGTAGCCATTCTTAAGTGAATGATAAATGAAACGTAAACTTGCATTCTTAAGTGAAGGATCCACTGACAGTTAATTATATTTAAAAAAACAAAGGTAATACATACCAAAAACCCATCACTTCCTAAATATGTGACTCCGTTATCTATGATTTGTGGTTAACTCGGTGACATCTGTGGATGCGGTATATGTGGAAATCCTGGAAGCGGTGTGCCGGTGTACCATGGCACATCTCTTCCCAAGCCCACGTTCAGTGACCTCATGTTGACAGCTTGGAGCTGGCCATTTGTTGTAGGAGTATATACACCATGGAAATGGGAAAATACTGTAAATCAAGACTTCAGAATTTTTGTTTTAATTCCAGTCTACTCAACACCCTCCATGAGTGTGGGCTGCACTTAGCTCCTTGCTTCTAGAGAACTGAGTATGGTGAAAGTGATGGCATGTGATTTCTAAGACCAAGGCGTCAAATCTCCCTCCTGCCTCTTGGATCACTCGTCGGGGGGAAGCCAGCTACCCTGTCCTAAGCACACTTGAGCAACCCTATGGCGGGGACCACAAGGATGTGAGAACTTCCGTGAAGAGCTGTTTGAGCCATCTTGGAAGTGGATTCTCCAGACTGCGGGACACCTTCTGACGGTGGTAGCACCAGTCAGTGTCTCGACTGCAAACTCACGAGATCTGAGCCGGAACCACCCAGTCACGCGACTCTTGATTCCTGACCCATGGAACGTGTGAGATAGTAACTATGTCCTCTCCCAAGCCACTGACTTCAGGGGTAATTTGTTTTGTAGCCATAGAAAACTAATTCCGCCACTTTGGAGAGCAGTTTGGTGAAACTGTGTAATATTTTATCGAGGTATGTAGGCTGGAGAAATGCCTACGAATATACACAAAGAGACACACATGACGATATTCTTTGTAGCACACTTTTTGAAAAAGATTTATTTAGGGGACACCTGGGTGGCTCAGTCGGTGAAGCGTCTGCCTTCAGCTCAGGTCATGATCCTGGGGTCCAGGGATCGAGTCCCCCGTGGGGCTCCCTGCTCAGTGGGGAGCCTGCTTCTCCTTCTCCCTATGCTGCTCCCTCTGCTTGTGCTCTCTTGCTCTCTCAGATAAATAAATAAGCTCTTTATAAAAAATAAAAAAATGGATTTATTTAAATTATTTTAGAGGGGGAAAGAATCTCAAGCAGACTCTGAGCCTCACCTGGGGCTTGATCTCAGCACCTTGAGATCAGGACCTGACCTGAAACCAAGACGTGCCACCCTTAAGCAACTGTGCCACCCCGGGGCCCCACATGCTTTTTTTTTTTTTTTTTAAAGCTTTATTTATTTAAATCTCTAAACGGAATGTGGGGCTTGAACTTAATGACCCCGAGATCAAGAGTCGCAACTCTTTTGACCGAGCCAACCAAGCACACCTGTTACAGCCCACTTTTATGTCCCCTAGATAATGAATAAATGAATTGCAATATATTTATACAGTGGAAAACTATGGAGCCCTTAAAAATAAATTAGGTGTATGTGTATGGATTTGGATAAATCACTAAAATTTCATACAGAGTGAAGTGTGCAAGTTATAAAAACATGTGTGATGTGATATTATTTATGTACCTTTAAAGATATACACAGCAATACTCAAATATATTCTATACAGTTACCCCCAAATGTAGGAACATTTAAAGCAAGAACAGGGAAGGGTGCATTTCACATTGGAGGAATATCTATGTCCTGTATTATTTCTGTTAAAGAAAAATCTGCACCAAATAAGCTAAAATGTTAGCGTGTATTCGATCCGAGCGGTGGGTCCGTGTGTGCGTTCTAGTATTTGCTGAGTTTTCTGTTTGCTGGAAGCGCTCCCATTGCCATGAGGGTAGGTTTCCGTTCTGGTATTTTGGTGGTTCCTTCTTTGCTTTGCAAGGCCTGCCCCTCTTCCAGGTTGGCTGGCCTCTCGGCATCCTGCCTTGTCTTCTTGATGTGGTGCCTCCTCGCCTTCCCGTGGTGGTTCCTACTAGGTCTGCGTCCTCGTGTCACGCACACACCCTGCATTCTCGTTTGCAAGGACACGAGCAGGACCCGTAACATCGTCTTCCTGCCTGTATCGTAGCCACTGTCGACGGCCCGTTCTTTGCTCTTGCAAATGCTTCCTCCTCGAATGTCGCAGAACTTTCTGCAGACCCCCACGCTGGTGTTTCTGCTTACTCACTCCTGCCTGGTTTGAGCTGGTGCCAGTTGGCCTGCCCCTGCAGGAGCTTCACAAGGGAGCACCGTCGTCGTTTAAGAGCTTGGGCAAATGCCCGGCGGGTGCCTGGCGAGCGTTCCCGCGCGGCATCTTTGCTGGGGGATTTTGGGCTCTTCTCGTCTCCCTATAACTTCACTCTTGGACGACAAGAAGGAGGCGCACAGTTCTGGGGGGTTTGAGATACTCGGTCGTTCTTCCTTAATCGAAAGTAAGACCTGAAAAACCAG
This sequence comes from Mellivora capensis, assembly GCA_004024625.1. Classification (NCBI taxonomy): domain Eukaryota; kingdom Metazoa; phylum Chordata; class Mammalia; order Carnivora; family Mustelidae; genus Mellivora; species Mellivora capensis. Next base: position 2,723 of record PISX010038336.1, read on the forward strand.
AGCACACCTGGGTCTTTACTTCTAGGGTCCTTCTCACCCATACCAGTGCTTCAGGGAGTTTCCCCGTCTCAGGTGATCCCTGAGTACCTGGGGGACGGGGTACTAAGGACATGGGGATGTGACCCTGGCCGCTTTTCAAAGGCGCTTCCCACACACTCTGAAGGGGATAGCCTGAGGTCATGGTTGGCCATTCAGATAGGAAAAAATGGGGGTAGATAAAAAATCTTCCCCGTTTACCATCTGAGTTTGTTATTTGGTCTCTCAATTCAAAACATGGGTGTGCGGCTGGTTGTCGTTCTGATCCCAACTGTACCGACTTTCTGGAAACGTATGCCACACCCTGGCCTTGGTGCTCTGGGGAGTGTCATTGCTTTTGTCGCCTTCACAGGTATTTTTAGGGGAATTTGGCAAAGGCCCTGTTGGGGCTGGCTAGGCCCTCTTTTTCCAGTGCAAGTTCGACATTGCCCCTCGTTCTCACGTCTGGTGATTAGAGGACGGGAACCTCCGTGAAGTCTGCAGTAGATTCTAGGCGCGCTCTGGGTTCCTGCAGAGAGGACACACTTCTACCAAGGTCTTGTACCTCCTTCCCAAGTCCGTCAAAAACTTTTTAAAAAACCTTAAGTTATTTGAAAAAGTTTCAGACAGAAGTTAAAATGCATTTCTCTAGATTTTATTCCCCCCTCTCTCTGCGGTCGATGACCAGAAACGTACACAGCCTAAATGAAGGACTTTGGAGCAGCGCGTCTCAAACTCTGTGGGGAAGGATTAGTTGAAGCATGAAGTCAGCTGGTCACACGCCTGAGCGTTGGGACAACGCTATAAAGTGCCATAAAACTTTCTATGCTTTCTTTCGAATCCTGTCCTTATCTCACTGCACACCAGCCGGAAGCAGGTTCCCCTGGCCGTGATCCACGGACCACACGTGGAGGGTGTTTAGAGGCTCTGCAGAAGGACATTCTGGGCCGGGATCTGTCCAGAATACGGGCGTCAGCCTGCAGCAGTGCGCCTGAGTCCTGGCTCTTATAGACAGAAGAAGAAGGAAGGTGCATTAGTCTGGGTTCTCCAGAGAAACGTAACCACCAGGACATGAAGAGAGAGACTTACCGTACGGGATTGGCTCCCACCGTTGGGGAGGCTGAGAGGCCCCAGGACTGGCGGCTGCAAGCCGGGGGCCCGGGAGAGCCAAGGGCGTGAGCTCCAGGCCGACTCTGAGTCCGAAGGCCCGAGAAGCCGGCGTCCAGCCCAGCGCTTAGGCCGGAGGCGGAATTCTCCCTCGGCTTCTTTCTTCTCGTCCGGCCTCCCCGGCCCAGATGGGACCCACCCACCATGGGGGGGCATTGGCTTTCCCCAGGATTGATTCAGATATGGGGGCGCCGGGTGGCCCAGTGGAGCGGACGGGAAATGAAGCGTCAGGAGGGTCATCATTGCGACGACGACGAGCGGCTTCTTCTGCTTGTGACCCTGCTGGGGACCAGTTCCCTGACCCTAAGGACAGGAGCCGCCCCCTTCGTTGTTTGTTTACTTGTTCGTCGGTGTATGATCTTGAATGTGATTTCTGGTACGGTCAGCATCTGGTGTTTTTTGGTTTCCGGTGTCCGATACTCAACAACGGCCCACGGCCCTCGGTGCTCACCACGACAAGGGGCTCCTGGGGCGCCGGGTGGCTCAGTGTGGAACCTGCTTTAAGAGTCTCTCTTCTCCCTCTGCCCCTTCCACGCCCCCACCGGACCCATGCGCTCTCTCTCTCAAAAAAAAAAAAAAAAAAAAAGGTACGCGTACTCTCAGTCCCCTTCACCTGTCTCACGCACCGCCCCCCCTCACCGGACCCTTTTGTTTCAGACTCTTGATACATGGCCCTTGAGGTGACCGTGAAGCTGGCCTCCCTGGTGTCCGGAATCAGACTCCTCTTCTGTTCTGGTGCTTTCCGTGCAAAGAGCTCCTTCCTCCGGAGGGAGCGAGCTGCCTGCGGACAGCACGTGGCCCTGGGACCCCTGGGCTCAGACAGCAGCTCGCTCGGCACAGTGGTGCGCCGTGTCCTCTGCCAGGTCCTTACTGACCTCCTCTTAATAACCCCGTGTGTTCCGGGGCACCTGGGGGGCTTAGTCGGTTACATATCTGACTTTGGCTCAGGTCATAATCCGGGAGTCCTGGGGTCGAGCCCCAGGTCATGCTCTGCACCCTAGGAGGGAGTCTGCTTGTCCCTCTGCCTCTGCTCTCCCCCCTCCCATGCCCGCTCATGCTCTCTGTCAAATACATAAAATTCTTTTTTTAAACTTTTTTTTTTTTTTTTAGGATTTTATTTATTTGAGAGAGCGAGAAAGTGAGAGATCACAGAGCCAGAGGGAGAAGCAGACTCCCCACTGAGCAGAGAGCCCGATGCGGGACTTGATCCAGGACCCTGGGATCATGACCTGAGCTGAAGGCAGAGGCTTTAACCCACTGAGCCACCCAGGCGCCCCTGTTCTCCCCTTTCTTGGACGAGACATTTATCCGTACATGTGGTTCTCTCGCACACTTCCTTTCCCACTAAACGGGGGCGTTTCGGTGCAGACTGAGTGCACGGATTTGGTCGGCGGCCTCTTCCAGAAGCAGACCATGCGGCTCTGTCTAGGGGGACTCAGTGGCGGCCAGTTTGCTCTGCAGAGTCCACACTTACTCGGCGGCTGAACCAGGCTGTGGCTTGGATACGTTCCATCGAGTATAACCTTTGTTACCACGGCTGTAGAAATTCGTGGGGCGCCTTGGGGGCGTCAGACCCCCAGGTGAGAGGTTGGCAACGGGAAGGTGGTTGTGAAACGGGAGGGTTAGGGACTGAAATGAGTGTCTTCCCGGTGTATACGACTGAAACATTGTTTAAAAGAACAGCCGATGAGGCCGGCAGGGTCCTGTGGCCCGTGCGGGGAGGGAAGCCGAAGGCACACAGGAAGCCTCCCCCCGTGTTCTGAACAAAGACAGCACAAGGCCCCAGATCAGGCCCGGCCCCGGGGAAGGGAGGGCGGTCCGACCTCACACACCCGACTCTCACTTTGAAACACGTGTGCCCTGGAACGAGGTCGGTGAAAAGACGAGATGGTAATTGAACTGTTTGTCCAGAGACCGACAGATTCTCGTGTTTTATTTGACGCGTAAAGATCGGCGCAGCCGGGAGGGGTGAGTCTGACATAACGAGCCCAAGACATTCCTCGTGTCGCTGATCAGCGCCGTCGTGCTGCGAAAGGGACACCCCGGGGTTGTGACGGGCCCGTTGATGTCCGTCTCGCTCGCCGGGAGGGGCGAGCGTGGTTTGGAGCCCGACGGCTGGCTCTTGCCTTGGCCGCGCGTCGGTTTTACTTTTTGGGGCCCAGAACCTTCGCGAGAGACGCCCCAGTTGTTGTGATGAGTGGACAGCACCTTTGACAGAGACGTCAGGGAGCGTGGCCTATTTTTTAGGAAGATAATTCACTTTTGGACATCTCGAGATTGAAATGAGAGTGTGACATCCCGTGGAAACGTCTGGGGCTGAGGCTCCTCGGCGGGACTAGCACCCGGGAGGCTGGTGCTCCAGAACCGCGTCCTCCACAACGGGTTCGTGGTCCGGATCAGGCCCCGCACGTTGAGGAGCCTCGTGGGTCGGTTTATACGTCCGCGGCTCCCAGCCCAAGTAGGGACATGCCGGTGTGTGCCTAGGTTGGAGGGAGAGAGGCCAGGCAGGTCCTGCAGGGCTTGTCACTCGGTGCTGTCCCAGGGAAAAGAAGGCAGAGCCGCCCCCTGCTGCCCCACCCCCTTGGTGCCCGACAACTCCAACATCCGAGGATCAGGACCGATGCTGTCGATGCTGTCGTGGGTGTGTTTGGAGGGACAGCAAGGGGTGGGTGTCCTGGACGGTTGTCCTCGGGGACTGGCTGTCTTCCCGTGATTTACACCTCGTCACTCGGCCGTGCCCCGAGGGGCCCTTCGGCTCCCCCCACTCTCCTGACAGATGCAAACTTTAGTAGGAAACAGTGCTCTGCAGGTGACCTCTGTGGGGAATGAGGAGCGTGGAGGGAGAGTGCTCAGGGGTCATTTCTCCCACAGAACCCCGGCAGGGAGGCCCTCACCTCTGCTTGAATGCCCCCGGGGACGGGGAGATTACCCCTTCCGGTGCTGCCCAGTTCACCTTCCTGGAGCTTTTTTAGGAGGTTTTCTTTACCCCCAGCCTATAATTGACGTCCCATACCTCCTGCCTATTCCCTCAATCCATGCAAAGCTTGGTCTGTCCTCTTAGCCCCCTTGGCAGACAGGGAAGCGGAACACATTTGCGGATGTGCCCAGCAGCTCACACACTGCGAGGAGAGTCGTGTGCTCTCTGCTCGGGAGCAGCCCAGCTCTCTAACCGCCTGGCTTGGGTCTTCTGCACTTGTTCTTCCCACGTCCTTACCAACTCTCTTTCCTCCCTCTCGCCTTAGCCTGCCTGGCCCCGTGGGAACTCCTAAGCTCTAGGGCCGGGGGCTGGGCAGGGATGCTATGTCTGGAAGGTTTGCTGGTCTGGCCTCAGGGATGCTTTGATTCTCCGGGAGGCTGCTGGGAGCTGCTTTGCTCTGGGACACCGGAGGTGCTGCCCACCTTTACAGCCGGCGGTGAGCGTCTCAGAGGGGTGTGCTTTGAAGCTGCGTTGGCAGCAGGTGTCTGCGTCCCGGCCGGGCCTGGGGACCGCTTCCCTGAGGTGCAGAAGGCCGTCCGTGCATTTACATAGGGCCTGCCATTTCCTGCCTGGTTCGAGGGCTGTGTGAGTGGATCTTCTGCTTTCCCTGGGAACCGTGGACCGTTGCATCACCACACGGTCACAGCTGGGACGCCCGGTCCCTGGGGAGCCCGACGTTCCCGGGATGTGCATTCCCGATGAGTACCGACCCAAGAGTTTGTCGGGGCGGGGAAAGGGGCAGAGAGGATTCCTTTTTGCCTGGAAAGGCCTGGCGGGTGACATGGGGTCCCACAGTCTGCGAGATTCATGATGAAATCGGCAAAAATGAAGCGAGGTGTAAAGCAAAGAAAGCGCTAGAACCTGAGATCGCCTGGGGGACGGTTCAGACATTAAGGACCTCGGCATTCTCTGCCTTTCCCTCTAGAAGTGGGATTGTTACGTTACAAAGGACACCGGCCATCTGGAAACCAGGGTGGCCCTCTGAGGGAGGAATGAATGATGATCTCTTTCTCTCCCCGCTCCCGCTTCTCTTGTGAACAGGGAAAAGATGCCTTTCCACCACGTGACCGCCGGCTTGCTGTACAAGGGGAATTACCTCAACCGTTCTCTGTCTGCTGGCAGCGACAGCGAGCAGCTCGCGAACATCTCCGTGGAGGAACTGGACGGTAAGGGGCCCCGTCGGGGAGGTCAGCCGCCCCAGGGAGGCACTGGAGGCTTCTGTCGCTTGGAAATGAAAGCGCCAGGCGCTGGCCACCTGTCGCGGCCAAGCCTGAGTCTGGTGTGATGGGAAGGGGTTCAGGGACAGATCCTGCCCCAATGACGACTTTGTGCGGGGATGGAGCCGCTAGCCTGAAAACCTTCCGGTGGATATCCTGGTTTCTTTGTAAACTGACCTTGGGGATGGCCTTCAACTCCCAAAATGTGTTTACGAGTTGATGGAGTCTTGATCACCCGCGGCGTGTCCTGTTTCCACGCTGTCATTTCTGTGGGGCCCAGCCGTAGGGGAGCTTGACGTGGGGCCCCGGTCTTGACGGGGGCCACGGTGCTCCGAATCCTGCCCAGGTCGGAAGCATCTGGACGCCGCGTCCAGTTGGGAATGGACAGTAGTTATTTTAATTGCCTCTGTTCCTTTGTCCCACAGCGTGGCCCTGGTGTGCGGGGCAGGGGATGAGAACCTGGGCACACCGTGGCTGTGTTCCTTCTGGGACACCGCCCTGCTGTAGCCTCACTGGTCAGCCAAGCCCCTGATTAAACAGTCACATTAAAACGAGGAAGAAGGGATTTGTTTCTTCTGGGATAGAGAATTAGGTCGACTCAGCCAGATGTTTGCCAGGTGCCTCACCTGCTGGGCTCGAGCCAGAAGCCGTGTTCCCTGGTGTCCTGGAACGCTGCGTCCCTTGTGACACCGTTGAAAGCCTGAAGCCGAAATCGGCTTTTCTAAAACGGAGAACTCAGAGTTACCCCAGACGGCCCGCATACTTGCTCTCAAGCGGGATGGTCTGACCAGCGTGTGCCGTCTCTGCGCGCGGGTGGGAGCCAAGAAGAAGGTGGGGAAAGTCAGCTCTGGGCCGGCGAAGCCACACTTGCTGCCGAGTTGGCAGGACTTGGGGGAAGCGGAAGATGGGGTCATCTGGTAGCTTTTCCTGGTCCTGTCGGGTTTGCTTGCTTATCTCGAAGACGGGCTTGTTCACGGGCGCCAGCGGGAGAGCCCCAGAGGCTGGAGGGCGGGGTCCACAGGGGAGGCCTGGGGTGGGGGAAGCAGGAGCCCAGCGGCAGAGCCTGGCCCCTTGGGGCCTGCAGCTGCTCCCTGCGGTCCGGCCAGAGGCTGGCGGCAGGAGAGGAGAGCAGGACCCTCGGATCTCCGGGCCTTCTGTTGGCCGGAGGACATTCAGACGCAGGACCCGAAGCAGGGGTAGAGCACTGTCTGCCTCCAAGGGGAGGTGACCATCAAGAGGACTGGGGCTGTGCGGGTGTGGGTGGCGCGGCCCAGGCCCCCCAGCACCCTGGGGGTCCCACTCCCAGGAAGGATCAGGAAGTGGTGCATTGATTTGGGGGTGAGTTTGCACTTGTGTTTCCCTGGGTAGGTCCCTGGGCTTTGTCACCGGCCGGAGGGGCTAGAGGCCACGAGGACGGGCCAGGAAGTCCCCAGTTAGGAAAACTCTCAAAGAGGCTGATGTTGCTAGCCCAGGAAGTTCGGAGATCACCCGCCGCTTTCCCAGATCCCGGCTTTCCCTTTCCCTCCCTCTTCCCTCTCAGGCTGGGCATGAACAATCAAGAGATGACTTCGCAGAGCTTCGGCTTTTTTCTCTGTGAAATCTGGGCCCCGGCCAGGGCGTGCCGCTGCCTGGATTTTGTCCCCCCCGGGGTGCCCGGCGGAACCTCCCTCCGTGGACTTGGGCGAGATGCCGCGTGGGGCCGAAAGGTGCCTTGTCAGCGGGCGGGAGAAGAGCGGGGGAGACGCCACAGCCCTCAAGCCTGGGTGGGCCGGCTGAGCCGTGGGGGCCCTGCGGGGTCACCCGTGGAGTCCGGCCAGGCGTTCCGGCCGGAGCCGCTGCTGTAGACGCCGTGTGTCCTTCGGGAGGGTGACCTGGCTCTCAGCTCGGAGAAGGGCCGTTCATTCTGGTGGAAGGTTCCTTCTACTTACTGACTTTGGGCCACTGAGTTCTGACTGCTCCCGCTTTATGAGGCGCGTCCTGGGGCTCTGGGCAGGGCCGTGCTGGCCGCTGCGTGCAGAGCAGGCAGCAGGGTCTGAACGCAGCCGCGGGTGGTGCTCGGTGTAGGCGAGCGTCCGAGGCTCTGCCCGTTTGCTGTTCCCTGGGACAAGCTGAGCCCGGAGGCCCTGCCCCTCGGGGCCACTCATCTGTCCTCAGAGGACTCGTGGCGTGGGACAGGGGGTTCATGTGTCG
>PISX010038337.1:0-10293 GCA_004024625.1 Mellivora capensis
TACAGGAAATATTGAAAGGGGTCCTCTAAGCAAAGAGAGAGCCTAAAAATAGTAGATCAGAAAGGAACAGAGACAATATATAGTAACAGTCACGTTACAGGCAATACAATGGCACTAAATTCATATCTCTCAATAGTTACCCTGAATGTTAATGGGCTAAATGCCCCAATCAAAAGACACAGGGTATCAGAATGGATAAGATAACCTTGGAAATTTCTTATAGTGGGATCACACTGCCACTTATAAATTTGCCAGTTGATTAATCATTCTTAAGAAATGCCTTAAAAAAAAAAAAAAAGAAATGCCTTTTTACTATTCCACCCCAGGAGAACGCCTGAGATACATTTTAATTTGCACCTTGGCAACAAACGAATATTTTAAACAAAATTTTAAACTATATTTAAATGAAGAAATCTGAACAAACAGAAGAAAATACTGTATTTGAATTATTAAAATGCATGCTATTGTAAGAAGTAAAGGTCTTTGCTATGTTAAAAATAATGTAAATCCAAATAAGATTAATGAAGTCATAAGCACTTACGAAGCTTATGTAAGCTTCGTAAGTGCTTATGGGGAAAATATGTGTTATTGTATTATTATTTTGGTTACTTGATAAGTACTTTGGAAAACTCACAAATCATGAAATTATAGGTTATAATCTTGATGATTATTTCCAAAATTATTTTCTTAATTGAGATCTTAGACACAAATATTATCAACTTGTGTGGGTAGAGCACATCCTCACAGAGTTCCTGTTAAGTAATTTTGAAGGATTTCAATAGTTAGATGGTCTACAGAAATAACATGCTGTAAACTCTCTTCGTTTTAGAACTTAGAAACAGAGTTGGAAACCTCCCACAGACATCAGGATGTAACAGCCTGTGGAAGGGCTGGTGAAAGTTTAGGGGGGAAAAAAGTAATAAAATGGTCATAAATCCTGACTATAGACTTTGGGTCTCAGTTTTCAAATGCATATATTGATTGAGTCATCTCCTCTAACTCTCAAAGATGTCCGATGCTCCTGAGTAAATTTTATGGATATATATGTTTCAAAGTATGTGGCTTGCCAGGGGTTTTACACTTGCCTTCAATGGAACAAATAAATGCCTGTGTCATAACTTTAAGCTTTTCCTCATGAAAATCTCATAACTTCTTAAGAATCTCAGAGTTCAGGAAATAAATTGGAAGGAGCATCTATTTTCTTATCACTTATCCATCCTCTTAAATTTTTGTTCGATTTTGCTTCATTTTTAAATTGATGAAATATTCTTTGGGCATGTGTGCTTATGACCAGTGTTCGATTTATATTTTTCCACTCAAACCCTATTTGGTAGCATTTGGTAGGAAAGAAATGGTTCTTATCTAGATGCTTCTAGAGATATTAGTACAATTTTCTTGTAAAGGAGATAGTCATTTATCTTCACCAGCCCCAGAAGCCATCGTTCTAACTGGATGCTGTGTCCTTCTGAGAGTGGGAGACTTAAATAAGCTTTGATTCTCCTGTGGATTGATGATAACTGGTATTAACACAGAACAAACATAGTTGACAGAAGTAGTAAGCGTCACCCTTTTAGGTGAGACTTCTGATTAAGCCGGGAATGAAACTGGCTTCGTAAGTGCTTATGACTTCAAGTTTATAAATTACTAAGAAAACCTCACTAGTCTGCAAAACATAAAGGAGACAGACATTAGCATTTCGCATCTGCTCTCCTATGACAGTTATTATAGGAGCTGAGATATGACTCCGCACTCCCGGTCATGTGATTCAGTCCCTATCCATCCTCTCAGGATCTCCGATTGCAGATTGTGACTTGAATAAGTGTTCCTGCGGAAGAGTTGTACAGTGAGTAAAATGTCTGGGGTTTCAAAATGGAGTACCCTGGTTTGTTATAAACAGAGCAGAGGTGCTTATTAAGTTGAGTAATATGTTCCTTTGAAGAAACAGAAAATGTCTGAGGATTTTCTGAGACCAGCAAGTCAAAACCCATGTGTACATACATTCTCTCATACCCATGCTTATGATACTATTTAGGTGTCAATAAGGAAGCATTTAAATAGTGAATTTTAATGAACAATCAGAAATGTGAGAGCCCATTCTTATTGCACATGTGGACTGGGCTCTAACATGTAATATATTAGGAATTCAGATTCAAAAGTTTTCATGCAGGAAATCACATTTACAATATAGATTCAAATATCTGTTTAATCTATATTACATAAACTGCAATGTGTAGCTTGACTATTTTGGGATTGCATGCAGTACTAAGTAGCTGTGGATTAGATGAACTTATGGAAAACCAGCAATCTTCATTTTATTTTTAACTAATTATTTTTCCCAAGGGCTATATCTTCTATTTGCCTGTTATTTGTGTGTGTGTGCGCACGTGTGTGTATGCACGCATATATATATATATATATATATATATATATATATATATGATTGACTTTTCTATGTCTGAGTTCCCAACAGCTATGGTGATGGGGACATTCTGTGAGGAGAATAAGCAAATCAATATGCTGGTCTGTGCTGGTATTTTAGTTCCTAAAGGTGTCTTGCCGAAAATATCAGAAGAAACCATAAATCTAAGCCAAAGAAATTCCTCCCCAGATAGGCCTTAGTCAATCCCTTGGGATTAGAAAAAAGATGCAGTCCTGTCACCATGCTTGGTGGAATAAAAATGAGTAAAATTTTCTACCCACCCCCAGTTACTACAGAAGTTCAGGACTGTGCCCTCCCTCTCTTGTTCCATGAAACCTCCCCTAGGACTTGGAACTTTAAACGCATGGAAGTAGACAGGATTCCTTGTAGAGGAAACACATTTTACAAAGACCTGTTGACTTGAAAAGCAAAACTCTTATGTTTCTGAACTTTTCACAGATGCAACTAGATTCTCGACAGGGCTGAATAATTAAGGGGTGACACTAGCTTTCCATGTATGGCTTATTTTATACTTTTTGAGTTTTTCTTGAGAATGTGGCTCTGTGTTTACTGATAAGGTCAATTGAATGTATAATTCCTCTGCCTATATATTGAACTACTCGAATAGAAGTTTCCCTACCTGATTATTTCTGAAAGGAAAAGAGAACGTTCTCTTCTCTGTGTGTCTACCTTGCAAACACATCTTAAATTTCGATTCACACTATCAGTGTGAGGCAAGGAGTGATGAATTTTTTTAACTTTATCTTTTCTCTATATTCTGTGGCACAGGGGGAAAAAATCACCCTCTGTTTCATTTTATTTTCATGCTAGCTAGTTCTTCGATTTTTGCTTGTTTCCCCAAAAGATAAGAAATCTGTGCACGTAAGGGTTGATCAAGTACTGGAACTCAAGATCTTTTTTTTTCTCCCCACCACCTAGAAAACCTAACAGAAACAGAGCTGCTGTCTTGGAGAAATGGAATACCCTGGCTTATTTTGATTCCATTTTTATTTGTTATTTATGGGGATGTGGGTCTGCTAGGGAATTCTAAGTTATAAAGCTTAAGGCAGGTGCCAACTTCCTCTAATTTCATGATTTAGGTGTAACTCGGGGGGTAGGAATTGATTGTTGCAGGGATTTTTAGAGGAGACCTCAGCATGGGTGCAAATTTAGCTTAAGGAAGGACATTTTTGTGGACCTCAAAATTCATGAGAACAAGCAAAGGTGATTTAATGATGGAAAAAGACATTAATAACGTGATTACATCATAGTTTCAAGAGTTGATACACTCTACATTTTCTAGAAGTTTTTTAATTTTACTGTCATAGTTCATATACAGAAAAGTATTCAACTGTTTCTGATGTTCAACTGAGCACCTCCGAGGAACTCACATAATTGCTTATAGCTCTTCAGCATGTCCTTATAGAAGGTTCTTGGTGCTGCTGATCTCCAGACCAATAATAAAGGGCTGTTATGAGGCCTCTGGGAGAGAGCAATGTGATTCTGAGCACTGATGAGCACAGAAATGCCGGCTGCCCAGCTGGCCAGGCTTGCTCATTTTCTTCTGTGTAACCAAGGCTTGTTTTAAACAAGGGGTAGTGGGAATGGCCTGGAAATCAATTTGCAGAATATTGAAAAGGTCACCATGGTGCAGAGAAGTATGGTGCAATACTTGAACATATGATGTGCTAAACGCGTGTGCCACGTCTCTAATGACAATAATTGTTACACGGGAGGGGAACACGTTGCCAATCTCCCGTTCATGGTTTTTAGAACAGTTGAAACCTATTTTCAGGATCCTCGTTGTAAGCTCTTTTCCTGTTGTGCCTTTGGGTAACTTACTTTGCAGCCATTTTATGAATCAATTCTTTTAATTAAAAATTCAACTTAAAAAAAAATTTAAGCCTGCAGAAATGTTCCCCGTCGATTACAAGTCACTCCTGTCCTTACAGGACTTACAAGTCACCTCTGTGACCTTTCATTAACGTTGGTCACGATTGTATCCTCTCTCCACATGCATGTAGATGAAGATACTTTCTTATTTTCCGGTTCAAGTAAGAAACAAGCCTTCTTATTCTTAAATAAGCTTTTTTTGTGTGTGTTAGGGTATGGCCATTTCAGTGTAAGTTCAACTGACATCTCCAAAAAAACAGGAACATTTTCTTATGTAACCTCACTGCTATTTTCAAATTCAAGTAGTAATCTATTTTTTTAAGAGTCCTCTGATTTGAAAATTGAGCTTTTTATTATCTTTTCCAAGGAGGTCAACTCTGAGACGAAATAACCCCGGGTATCTGTGTATAACAGACACTGTCCAAATGAAGGCCACACTGCCACTCACAGCAGCTCCCTTCCCGAATGTTCCTACATGCCCTTCTTGTCATCATCCTTATCTGCTTTTTGTTCCCTTTACATTTCCCCTTCACAATTGATATTTTTAAAGGCCACTTACTGCTCTTTCCCATTCACCTAAGCAACTTCATTACATTTCTTAAAGCTGCATTGCTTATGTAAGTATATATGCCTATAAAAAGAAATCTATGTGACATTTTGCAGTTGGGTGATGACTATTATTTCCTCCAGCCTTGGTAGGAGGAGACTTCATTCAGACTTGAAGAGCTTTCCAGAGGAAGTAGTTCAGTAGCCCATATAGTAATTCACATTGTGGCTATTTGAAAAAGCACAGGCAAGCACAGGCTGGTAGATTACTCTTAGAAAGCCTTTTCTCCTGTCTGCAACTCGGCACCTGATGTGGTGGCTGGCAGCTCTTTTAGGACCCTCTTCCCGGAGCTCTCATCTGTTAAACACAGAAATGCCATTGATCCCAAAGAAGTCTCGGAAAGAAAATGCGGTTTTTGCAGTCTATTTCGGAACTTTTAAAAAGCAATTGCCAAGTAGAGAGGCAGGGTCTCATCCTCAGAAAAGGAGCTTATCCCCAAAAGATTCTCCCCTAAAGGATCCAGGTTCGTAGCCTGAAATCAATCCAGGCAGCTAAAAGGATAAAAGGAGATTTCATGGTCTGGGGTGTCTTCTTTTGAGTCTCTGCTTGGGGGTTTTCTTTGGCTGCCTGACTAGAGGCAAAGATTAGTGACACAGTGCTTGCTTTCAGTGATCTGTGCTTCTGTGCTTTTCTCTGGAAGGAAGCCCGGGCTGTGGGAACCAGGAGCTCTTTTAACGTTTGTAGGTTAGGATGGACAGGGTTTACAGAGCTACTTTCACACCAAGGCACCAAGAAGAACAGTATTTACTTTTCGAGAATGACCAGGTTTTTCTTTCTTCTTAAAGCTACTACAGAAAGAAGAGTCGCCTCGGTGGGGAAGGCAAATCGGCTCATCTGTGTAGCCAGTGAGGGCAAGCTTTTCATCAGCTTTTATGCTCTGGAGCTGGTGGTTTGTTTCAAGGTGAGAAGGGATCATTGTGTTGTTTTTTTTTTTTTTTTTTCCTAAAGTTTTTGTGTAATCTAGTACAGTTGCTGAACTCTTCACAGCCATATCTACAACTGTGGTGCCTGCAGCTTTAGTGCTGAAACCCCTCCCTTTTTTTTTTTGGAGCTAGTATCTAAGAGTAGGTAAAATATATATATATCACATACACAATCCTCCCATAGCTTTTTACTTCAGGGAATTAGGGACAAGAAATTTCTTTTCATCAGCTTGATGTAGCCACAACACATTGGTTTCATTTTGGGATAAGTTCTGAGGCCCAGCAGAGTACATAAGCCCAAAATGTGGCACTTTGGTATGTGGATTATTTTGAGCTGAAGGTGATTAAGACCCATCAGACTCAAGGAAACCTTTTTTCTTTTTTTTTTTTTTTCTTTTTTTTTTAATTAAAAAGAAATTAGATGGAAGGCCTGGACCAGGAATGGATATCAAAGATAACTTTTGTATTAGAAGTGTTTATCTGTGTAGCATGGCAAACATTTGTTTACTAAATATTTGCTTTTCTCATTTTCTTGTGAATTGTCTTCTTCTCCCTTGAAGCCCCAGACCCCTAACCCCTTCTCCTTAGTTCATGTTAGTGTATGAGACTTAATTGCCTGCCTTTGGGATCTTATGTCTTTGGGGCTCCCATACATACAGAATTTTTTCTCTTATTCATCTGCCTTGTGTCACTTTAACCATTAGACCCGCCAAAGAAGCTAGAAGGGAAGAAAGGAAGTTTTTCACCCCTATAGTCCCTTTTGAAAACAAAAAATAAAACAAATCTCAGGATTCCTTTTTTAAAAAAATTAACATATAATGTATTGTTTCAAGGGTACAGGTTTATGATCCATTAGTCTTACACACTTCACAACACTCACCATAGCACATATCCTCTCCAATGTCCATCACCCAGCTACCCTATCCCTTCCACCCCCGTCCACTCCAGCAATCCTCAAAATCTCAGGATTCTTAATATTCAGTTATAGGAACGGACACATAGTGGGCCAGTGGTTCTCAAAGTGCGATGCCTGGTCCTGCAGCATGCACATCACTAGAAACTCGTTAGAAATGACTGTCAGAACCACCATAGTAAGATCTCAATAGATGTTTGCTGAAGGTAATGCTGAACTCTGAATTCTAAAGGAGAATGACTCCACTAATATCATAAGGCAGTGGTTCCACTAATATCATAAGGCAGTGGTTCCCAACTTGAACGTGTATTAGAATCATCAGGAGCACTTGTAGAAATAGTGCTGGAGCCCACTGCAAGCACTTCTGAGTCCCTGGATCTGAGATGGAGTCAGAATCTGCATTTCTCGCACATTCCCAGGCGATGCCCTTACTGCTGTACTGGGGACTCTGCTTGGAGAACCATCGCTCTGACATGGTGATTCTCAACCCTGGCTGAACATCAGAATCACCTGGGGTTGCTTTTAAATATAGGGAGGACTGGGCCCCACCCGGACCAAATCAGAACCTTGATAGGTGAGTGTGAGCACGGGAACATTTTACATTTTCTCAGGTGATTCCAATGAACCGCCAGGTTTGCGTTCCATCGCAGATCATCTCAAAAGATGTGATTCTCAGTCTTGCTTGCCCATTAAAATCATCTGGAAGGCTTTAAAGATCCTGAAGCCAAGATACCAAGCCTAGAGGTTCTGATAAGAGTTGGTTTGAGGTGCAACCTGGACATTGAGAGTTGTGAGAACTCTGCAGGCGATTCTAGTGTGCCGCTAAAGTTATGAACCACTTCCCTTAAAGATCCCCTCCGGCTGTCAGAATTTCATGACTTTAGCATAATCTTATGTAAAGCACACAACCTTCAAGGAAAACAAACTTCACTATAGGGAAGTACTATTTCTATAGTCCTGTGGTTCCCAAGTTTATAGAGGACTGGTTTTATTAATGAAAATTTGTACATTTATAGAAAATTAGCCTAAGTTTTAATTGCAGACTTATCCCAAATGTCCATAATATCCACTCACTTTCAAACAAGTTCACTTTTGTTTTCTCTCTCTGTGTGGTTTGGATAAATATCCAAAGGGAGCACAGACTTTATCATACTTTTAATATATTTACATATTTTCTTGCCAGTTAATGTTTACCTCTACAATACTAAAATGTAGTATATGGAAATAAGAAATGTAGTAAAATGGAAATGTAGTGAAATGGAAATACAGACAAGCGAAGGACTCTGCGCCGGTCGTGCCACTCTAACAGATGTTTACCTGTCTGATTTGGTTGGTCTGTTAAAAATCTGTATAGCATTGAGGATACGATACAAAGGTAGAGCAAGACCACTCGGCAGCAGCCAGAGAACCCCTCATCTCCGCAGACTGTTGAGTCAGAAGACCTTCCAAAAAGCCACAGAGATCTCTACCCTAGCCTGTGAGCCAGACCCCTTTATGGAGGGGAGGGGGGAATGGGAGGTCATGTGTTCCTAATGAAAGTAACAAAAACTTGTGAATGTTAACAGGATACCCATTAAACTTATTTTCACCTGTGGAAAATTGCCTTTGTGGTACTTATAGTAGATTATATCCCCCCGCCCAACCCCTTGTGGTGTAGCAGACAGCAAGCCGCTGTGGGAGGTGAGCAAGCTCCTGAACTTTTCCATGCCTGGAATTTCTCATACGTTACGTAGTGTTTATCTCGCAGGGCTGTTTTGAGGAATAAATGAGGTAACATTGTCTTAGTCATCTCAGGATGCTCTAACAGAATACCAGACCCTGGGTGACTTACACAACAGACATTTAATTCTCTCAGCTCTGGAGCCTGGGAAGTCCGAGATCCAGGCACTGGCAGTTTCTGGTGTGACAAACCCCTTGGTTCATAGACGGCCATCTTCTCACTGTGTCCTCAAATGGAGGAAAGGGTGACAGAGCTCTCTGGGGGTCTCTGTTACATGGCACTAAATCCCATTCATCACCTCCCAAAGTTCCTACCTCCAAATACAATCACACTGATATATGCTAAAAGTTAAGAAATATTAATTCCATTTTTCTCTGTCCTTCTAATATTACTACTACTTCGCTTATAACACTTTTGTCTTTGAATATCATTACAATCATCAGCGATGAAAAAATATCACCTTACTCTCATTTGCTCCTCTCTCCCCTGTTCCCATTTATTGGGCTGCAACTCCTTGACCAATGTGCGAGGCACTTGGGGATGCAGGGATAAATAAGCTATAGTCCCCGCCCTTAGCATACCCAGGCTAGTGGGGAAGCAGACAAATAAATATACAGCTATTACACTGACGGTGTGAAAAATGGGTAAAGGGGCAGCACAGAGTGGGACCTAAACTCAGATGTGGGGCCCGGGAGTGTTTGGCAAGTTATCCAGAAGTTTTTAGGTGTTGAACAAGTTACCCAGATGAGGCAGTGGGACATGGGGAACAGTGCAGGGGAGAGGACTCCTGGCAGAGAACAGCATTTACAAAGTGGGGCTGAGTGGGTACTATTTGGAAAGTATAGCATAAATTAGTAAGTGTGTCTTGCTTGGGAACTGTGAGGCAGGTGGGAGCAATGAAGCAGGAGAAATAAGCAGGCGCCGGGTCATAAATGATCAATGCCAGTGGTTCTCAAACTGCCTCCCAGACTGACAGCATCAGCATCACCTAGGATCTTAAGTATACACGTTCCTATGGCTCACTCTAGACCTATTGAAAGGGAAAAGTTGAGCATGAGTATGGGCCTAGAAATCTTTTAATAAGGCCTCCAGGTGATTCTGATGCATGTTAAAATTTGAGAAACGCTGTTCTAGTCCATGATAAAAAAAAAATAGCTATTTTCCTGAAGGAAATGGAGAACTACAGAAGAATTTTAGATAAGACTACTATATTTTGAAGGCTTTTCTCGGGAAGCCAGGTGAAAGACAAGCTAGATGGCTGTATGGAACAGGTGTGAGTACTGGCGGTAACACTGTAGGGAAAGGTAAAGAAGAAATTTAAGACACTGAGTTAGAATGTAGCCTCCGTGCTTTGTGCAGGGCTCCTAAATGTATATAAAGTCTAAGACATAGGAATAATATAGGACTCCTGCCCACAAGGTGTTCTAATCTAGACATAGTTGCATTCCTTCTGAGAATACTTTCAATCAACCCAAAAGAGTGTCATTCACATTTATGGAGGTTAATGAGCATCTGCTACTCTCTACAGAAGCTACTCTGTGGAATCAATTTGGTTGATCTGGACAAGTCCAAAGGGAGAGTCTCTTTATTACCCAACCCTCCCCCACCCCCACCCCCCCGGAAAATTTGGGTTGAACTGGTACCACAAAAAGGCTGTTGAGAATATAAAGCAGTGAAAGGTGATTGTTAGAATAGCAAAATAAATTGATTGGATAATTTCTCCGATAATCCAAATAAATACGTGGTGGCATTAAACCATGTAAATCTATAAACACATTCTCCTTGGACTGTATGTTGGGAACAGCACAAATGTGAGCC
>PISX010038338.1:0-10281 GCA_004024625.1 Mellivora capensis
CCTTGCCAATTTGGATACCTTTTATTTCTCTTTGTTGTCTGATTGCTGTTGCTAGGACTTCTAATACTATGTTGAACAAGAGTGGTGAGAGTGGGCATTCTTGTCATGTTCCTGATCTCAACGGGAAGGCTGTGAGCTTCTTCCCATTGAGGATGATGTTTGCTGTGGGTCTTTCATAGATAGATTTTATGAAGTTCAGAAATGTTCCCTCTATCCCTATACTTTGAAGCGTTTTAATCAGGAACGGATGCTGGATTTTGTCAAATGCTTTTTCTGCATCAACTGAGAGGACCATGTGGTTCTTGTATCTTCTCTTATTGAATGAGAGAGGGGTTTGGTCTGTCAGGCAAAGAACTTAGGGCAAAGCACTTTCTAAGAGCCTGATGCTATCAGCCTGTTGTATCTTGTTCTCCTGGCAAAAGCATGCTGAGGAGAGAAACAGTTACTAAATTAACTTGCCTGAAGGCCTTAACCACTCATCCATCTGACTCCCACCATTATTTACCTAACCATAGGAGAGAGAACATACTAGTTATGCTGAAGTAGATATGCTGGTTCCAGTGGCAGTTCTGTTTGGCATTGCAAACTAATAGTCTGCTATTCCATTTTTTGTACAACAGTCTCCTGAGCTTGGATAATGCAAGTAGACCTATTATATAGGTGGTAATTGAGTCTGATGGTCAGAGTCCACATAAGCAAACAGAGTTTCATCCATTGACTAAGCAGAACAATGTGATCTACAGTGACTAGGGAGGGAATGGCCATGGAAGAAGGAGAGGCATTCTCCATAGTATAGTCATGGAAGGTTTCTCTGAGGAGGTGACTTTATGTCAGACCATAGGTATGAGAGGTGAAGAAAGAGGATTCTGTACTGGTCAGGAAGTCATACAGAAGTAAAGTACAATAAGGGTTGAGCATCACGTGTTCCAAGAATAGAAAGAGAAAGCTTGGTAAGGAAGATAATACAGTGAATGAGCTTGGTTAGAATAGAGACAAGGACCATACCACGCAGTCCTTTTAAATTTTAGAGTTCCCAGAGAGTACTGGGAACTCCAAACTCCCACAGTTTGGGTACAAACTGTTAAAACTTTCAATTGGGTAAAACATAATCCCTCGCATTAAAAAAGAATGGAAGTAAAGAACCCAGTCCAGAGACTGTCATGGTCACAATGAAGGATGGAGGTTTGTTTTCAGGTGGTAGCAATGCAGACCAGAAGGAAAGAGGAATTACAAATATATTTTGGAGGAGGCTATTTCCTCTTCCCTGACAGGGTTTTTTTTGTCCTTTTTTTTTTTTTTTTTTTGCATCCCCATGTTTCCTACTTTAATTCCATGTTTCCTCCTCACCACAAATAACTTATTCATTTTCGTATCATAGCTTACTGTTCTCATTCCCACCATTCTCTACCAAATGACAGGGATCTTGATACATAAGAGAACATTTTTTTATATAATAATTATTGGTCACTATTAGTCAGGCACTGTTCCAAGGAATTTATGTGGATTCATTCATTTACTCCTCACAACAATCTAAGGTAAGTACTACTAGCATCTCTACTTCAGAAATGAGAAATATGAAGGTCAACAAACTAAAGGAGGAGAATTAAATTTATTATGACCCATGAGGGAATGCACAAGTCAATTCTACATATTCTCTAAGACTGCTTTGCATATAGATATATTTGAGGCTTGACAGTATACTCCCTTGGCTCAGCTATATCTAGTGAACAAAAAAAGTCTTGTTACACATTAAATATCTTCTCACTGATGTTTGTTTTTTAGTGGGTCAGCCAAGGATGGTCCATGTAAAGTTTAAGCTAACCATATCCCTTCACTTATAATCTTCTACTCCAATGCATAGCGTGATGACTAAAGGAGAAACCAAAAACAAAAACAAAAAATCTTTAACTCCTAAGAAAATGTGGCCTTGGGGATTATCTGGAGTCTGTGAAAGACTACAATTTCAACTGCTATGGGGACAATAGAATAAGCCAGATGTAATGACCTGAATCATGAAAATAAGAAACAAAATTATAAGATGCTTCTTTTGGACATATCTTATACCTAATTCATTTTGCCATCTTTGCAATAGCTGACTTGTATTTTTCTGGTGTACTTCTTTTTGTTAGGCCAATTACCCACTGAACACTGAAAATTTGCCCCCAAATATATTGCAGGTCGTTTAATTCTAAGTAGTAGTTTCATGGCCATAGCCAAGTATTTTAAAAGAAATGAGAACATAAATGAAAATGCCTTATGACATTGCAGATATTAAAAAATCCTATCTGGTCATTTCATCTGCAGGGTAATTGCTTCATTTGACTAGACTGAAACCAATGTCAGCAGGGCTATTGGAAATTCCTGTAATGGACTGTCATGTCAATCGGTGTTGTGTTGGAGGCGGGGGTGAGGGGTGGTTCAAATTACTTTGAAAAGCATCTCTATTATGGCTAATTCTTTATTCAGTAGACATTTCATGAATAGCCTTACACATTAAAAAAAAAAAAAAAGAAAAGATTCCTGGAGATAACTACCACTACCATGGACTAAAATCCTACAGGAATTTGGACTTAAAATCCAAGAAACTTTTAGCCCAACACAGCCACAATTCTTCCAAGTCCTTTACATTCAATAAGATAGATGTTCACTCATACCAAAGAACAAAGATGTCCACTCTTTCCAAAAAATTAAAAAATTAAAAATTAAAATTAAAATAAGCAGCAAGCACAGGACAGCAATAGTTGAGCCTGTTTTAAGTAAAACCAAGCCAACCAAGAAAGAGTTAAAGGACTAGAAATCTATTTGATATGAATATCCAGGTATAAGTGGGACACCTACATTTAGAACCAATTCCTTCCTGGTATCATTTAAGTTTTCTTGCTTAACGTTCTTGAAGCAGTTTTTCAAGTTGGCTGGTTTCACTTTAAATTCACTACTACTAATTTCAATTGGCTTCTGGATGTCGCCTAAACATCAGACTGTAATGCTAGTCCTACCTGTTCTAACTCTCTAGGTGATGGTGTCTTACATTGTCTCATTCCCTTAAAATCTCAACATCTCTGCCCCCAATACTCATTTGATGTCCTTGTTTTCTATGTAACAGAAAAGAAGCAAACAGAAGTTCCCACCAACTTCCAGCCCACATTTACCCAGCTACCCACAAACTGTGTCATGCACTCTGCCTCCTCCTGACGACACAAAAGAAATGTCCATCATCCGTTCAGTCAACTGTTCCAATGAGTCTCTAGAGCTCATCTACTCTTCCCTACTCAAGAACATCATTCCAGCAATCTCTGACCCCTCTCCCATGCATCATCAGTTTCTGTTTACTGGATCATCTTCTTCTACATGCATGAGTGGTGTTATTTCTCCCAACATTCATTTACTGCCGCCACTTCCTTTATCAACTAAAATGACATTTCCTGCTTCTCCATCGTTTTGGATATCTAGATTGTTTTGAACTAAAGTACAGTACAATAGTATACTTTTGACTTATGTACATTTGTTTTTTACTTAGAAGCTCTATCTATGGACTGTGCAAATGAACATATTCATTTTTGCCACTTTGAGAATCTGTATCAGGGGCAGGTGGGGTGGTAGAGAGTTAAGTTTGCTTGTGAGTTCTGTGAGCTTGTTGAAATGCTGGTAGAGGACAGTCAGTCCTCAATTATCCACCTCACCATTTTGGTTTGTTTTTTCCCCATGCAGTAGTGTCTATTTATTTTTATTAACAATTATAACTAATATAAGCATTTGATAATACACTTAGGACCAATAGTTTCAGGGGAATAAAACTGTGTGTATGCTTGTGTTTTTTCAAGGAAAAGAATATTGTATACTAAAGCAGTGGGCAATTGGGTTTCTTTTATTCCTCTTTGTCTCCTTTCTGCTCTTTACACACCTTATACTCCTACATTGTTAAAACCTATTAAGGACTCCAAGGAGATTTTATTTGTAAGTTGTAACTATCAGTATGTACCAAGGTAGAAATATAAAGGGAACTAGTTTTACAGTGTTTATATAATGATTTATGTGAAGATAACAAAAATGAAAACACTGCATGTTAAAAAATTTTATTAAGAGTATAAAGTTAATTCTGACCTTGTATACTCCGAGATCTGTTCTAAAATAAAGTGTCAATTTATTCCAGAACATCAAAGGACATAATGACGGACACAACTTAGAGAATGAAATTTATTTGCCTTTGTTAGAATACCTGAATCTGAGAAACTATAAAATGTGTTCGACTATCAGAAAAGCTTCTTCGATTTTGATTGACTTATTTTATTAATTTACTAATTAATGACCTCTGCTGCAATATGAAGAATTAAATTTTTCTACGTAACCTGTCTAGGTAACAAAGGTATTGCTTTGCCAGATAAAATTCTATGCTTTCTGTTGACTTTCTTATGCCTTTGATTAAGAAGAACAACAATCCCTCTCATTAAAAAGCCAAAGTTCTTTACAATTGTATTACTTTGTATCCTTATTCACATGTCCTATTGTCAGATATTAAAAGTCCAAATCGCCTCTGACATTATTTTTAATTTTTTGCCTTCCCCAAAGGAGATTCTTAATTAATAAAAAAGAAATAATTCAGGATACTTTTATCCCTAAAACTCACCTGGAATCATAGCTTTGTTCTTCCACCTTATAGAAAGAGAAACTAGAAGTGATTAGGTTCATTTGCTATGTTACTGTTTACGGGATTGCATGGGAAAAGTCAAAATAAAAGAGGTGCTGAGCCTTCCCTAGATTAAGTCTGTGTAAGGTAGATGTTATAAATATTCAGAAATTACATGCCTTATGGAAATTTCCTAGAAATGTGTCAGTGTCCTCACTGTGCCTGGTATGTTTCTATTTCTCAGAGTCCTGGTTCTGCTCACTCTGATGATAGTAGACAATAATAGTATAGTGCAGCCATATGGTGGGCACACCAGCCCAATATAGCCCACTACCTGTTTCTATAAATAAATCTTTATTGGAACACAGAAAAGCCCATTTGTTTATGTATTATCTATGGTTGCTTTTACCCTGTAATAGCAGAGTTGAGTAGTTGTGGCAGAGACCTTACATCCTATCAGCTGAAAAGATGTACTAATTGGCCTTTTACAAAATAAGTTTGCTGAAGCCTGGTAGAGTGCTAGCCATAACTTTAAATTATTAAAACTTAAAATGCTTACTTGGCCAAAACCTCATTTCTTTTACTTACCTCTAGCGTTTTCTAGGACAATGGATTTCAATTTGGAGTGCACATCAGCCTTCCCTATGCAGTTTTATAAAGAGGAAGATATTGAGGGCCAATTCTAGACTCAAGACATTTTTGACATATTCTTGGTATGCCGTGTGAGTTATGTCTCTAGATTATTTACGTTATACATCAAGATTTTGTTCATCTGTAAAAATTGTGGACACTAAGTTCTATAAATGATATCTAACATCCCCTATCTCCATTGAAAACGGAGTTAATCATGATTCTTAGAGAAGTTTTGTCTAAAACGTTTTTTTGGATTCGCTTTGTTATCTGGTGGTCTATGCCACTGAAACAAACAAATTTCCTAGTCATTGAATTACACTTGATGTGAACTCTCATTAGACATTTCACATTTGAAAATGGCCACTAATCAATGAAACACAGCTACCATAAGTCTCTCTGTTTTACGGACTCTTCCCTGAAGTCTTTGCAATCAGCTACAGACCCTCTCAGAGCCCTAAGATAAAGGATTACAGCAGAATTGGATGGCATGATGTGGACAACTTTCAGACTGTACCAGCACTCCCAGAACTTTTTTGTCAGAACAGGCATCTTCATGAGACTGCTACCCAAGAGTCCAAATGAAACAAAAATTAATTACATGGGACTGAAGGAACTAACAAGGGAAATTTTATTTGTTAGCAATACTGTTGATGTTGGCCTAATGTCCTCGTTTGAATAGATAAGGAGGCTCTTTCCCTTCTTAAGCTATCTATAACTCATAACAATTTAGTAGGTTCTGCTTTTGTCAACTGAAATGAAACATTTGCAAATGCTATCATTTTCACTTTTTTAACTCTCCTGCCCCGGCTCAGGAACTCTTTTTGAATCCTTACTTCACATGACTGTATAGTTGCACAGATTCAGTTAAGAGTCCATTCCCTGTTTTTGCCAGGATAGGAAATACTGGTTGTGCAACCAAAGACTTGCCTGGAATACCATATTTGAGGGTGATATTCGTCTAATCAGGTATGGCAAACCACATTTAAGGAAAAATAACTTTTACAGAAAACTGGTCCGGCACCTGGATTTATGGGATCTCAAGTAACAGGTGGTAAGGAAGGCTGCTCTCAGGCAGGCCAAGAATACTGAAGTAATTTAGGAAACCTGAGAAGAGAGAAACTTAACCAAGTATTTAGATACTGCAGGTGAAATCAGGTAGACCTTCTTGGGCTTGACCTCCTAGCCTCAGAATGATAGAGAATCTTCAAAAATCCAATACGCGATTCCTGATTGAAATTTCCAGCAAAGCAAACTTAGGCTGTCCTAGATAATAAATTACCACTTGCTGCACCTCTACAAATAACTAGGCTGAGCCTCATGAGACCAGTCTTATTTTATAATCAAGAATATTTTTTTTTTTTGCGATTACTTGTGGTCAAAAGGAGGACTACAAAAAAATTGGGAATAAATGCATAATTAATAAGTATCTCTGTTGGAAAACTATGCGTATTCTTGTGGGGGTTTTTTTGTTTGTTTGGTTTTGATTTTGTTTTTTTTTTTTTTAGAGCAAGCCCTTCCAGATTATCTGATTTGAACTTTTATTGCCTTTGAGCTATTTCACACTCTGTAACTTGCAGTTAATTCATGGTAATGCTAAATAATTCTTGTCTATAGACAGATCAGTTTTGTCCAGTATGTCCAGAAGTCAAACTTATTTCTCTGCTCCCATACAATAGTGAAAGTCAATTTTGTGTCTACTTGAACATCCATTTCAACTTTTTTTATTCCATATAAATTTGTGCTCCTTTGATTTCTCCTCTGAATTGGTTGTATTATCTGCTTGATGCCCTCATTAATAATGCTCTGAGTTCTACAAAAACAATCTTAAACATGTATTTATTAACATTTCTTTGAAATTACTTGCAAAGCTGGATTTTTAAAAACAGTATCAAAATAACTTATATCCCCCCCTCCTTGGCTGAAACCTATAATAAATATAATAATCAGAGTAAAGCAGACAAAAATCCAATCATCCTAGACCTGACACTCTGAAAGAATAGATACAAAATGAATACCAAAAGAGGAGAGCAACAAATAAAATGAATCCATAAATTAGTACATTTGAAAGTGACAGTATTATGAAAAAAATAGAAGACATCACTGGTATGAGCTGCTATTCTGGACATATAACTCAGTGGCATAGTTTTTCTCCAGGAGCTAACAAAACCTAGAAGGATAATTCTTGAGATTCTAGTGCCATTTGTGGCATATCAGGGTCTTGACTTTTGTGACATAGACTATAAGATGGCAGAAATTTCTGGGCTGGGGGCACTTAGAAAAACAAAAATAATAGCTTCAAAAAAGTGACACAATGTATTAACCAGTCATAACCTTCTTTCCCCTAGGTTGCAAAAGGCAGCCTCAAGCATGTGAGTTAAAGTGCTGATTTGACAGAGAGATTGATTTTTGTTTCCATTAAATAAGATTTGTACTTGACCATGTGTACATCAGGTCTTTGGGAAAGAAATTTAAGCTCTGTTGTACCAACTGAAAATGGACAGTTTTAACTGAAAGACACATGACTGGGCATTAGTGCAATGTTCAATGGCAGCTAGAACTAGACAGACTTTATGATGTGCAGTCTACACCACAGATTTGTAGGAAATTAGACAGCTACAAGTTTATTTCTGATCTCCCAGTACAATGAGGTCACGAGATATCCCCCATTTTTGACAGTAGATGGTTGGCTTACCAGTGGTAACCTACAACATTGAAAAACTGAACTTCTTAACTCATACCCAACAAACCAGCAAGCCTTTGGAAATAGTACAGGGGGCTAGAATACTTACTCATAGGTAGTAGTGATGACAGAATATCCTGATTTTCTACCAGAACATCAAAGACAAAACTTGCAAGTCTTCAAAGAATTCCACATTGACTACCAGCCTACCTTAGAGAATTCTAACGTATAAAAAAGTAATTTCTTCTGAAATAACTTTCTTTATTATGAAACAGTAGCAGGCAAATTAACTGCAATTGCATCTTCATAAAGATTTCCATTCCAAGAGCTAACATTTCAGGAAATCAATGGAGGGCTAATTATGCATGAGTAGTCCCTGATGCTGAAAGCAGGGACGCAAGGGACAGTACCGGAGAGACATGAATTGTTACCTCCCTGAGATAGTATCTCTCCTTCTGCTAATAGGCATATGAATCTGTACATAATTATAGGAAGAAGATGACTTTCCGTTCTTTCTTTTTAATCTCTTCTGTAGATGATAATCAGAGAGACAGATACTGAATGAATATGAGGTATAAAATGTGACAACAGAGAAGAACTGTGTTAAATTTTGGTGTTCATTTTGTATCCTTTCTTTCATAGTGTGTAAAGCCTGACTCACAGTGTGCCACCTGATTTAGGGGAAGAAGGGAATTGATTATTCAGAAGACTGAGATGCTTCTATTTCCCCTGCATATTCTTGAGTGAAATTCTACTCTAAATGCATTAAAAAAAAAAAGTAGACTGGCTATAAACGTCATCCCTTTATAGACTTGCTCTCCCCATACCTTCTTTTCCAAGGAAATGTGTTTAACAAACATAGAATGACATTTTTTTCTGCTAACACATGGCCTCTGATGAGTCTCCCTGAAGAGATGTGTGTCATTGACTCCGTTGGTTCCCCACCTTGAATTTATCCCTTCCTATTTCTAGCAGGTCTTATCATTTGTTAATTTTTCAATCAGGCCCTCCTCAGCTGCAGACAAGGATGCTCATCAGTCTTACCCATCAATACATGATATTATGCTGGCAGGTCTTCTTGGTCTGGGCAATGACATTCATTCTAATTTGGCCCAGTGAGACTGAAGGGAAGATCACATTTCCCATGGTTAAAGGTGAGGGTCTCTTCACTTCAACCATATAGAAACAAAGGAGCACACGGCCCCGGCTGCTACTAGCAGTATCCTGTAAGCTTGACTGCAGACAGCAAAATTAAAGCTTGGAAAGAGCCTGAGTTTTCCAGGTTTCAGAGACATTGACCACATTGAACCCTAAAACTGGTCACCTTTGGACTTCATGAGCACGTATCTCCTTAGTATTCAAGCCATCCTGAGTCGGGTTTCTATTCTTTGCAGCCCAAACCATATTAAAGAGAGAGAACTTTTTATGTACCTTTTCTCTAAAATTAAACTTGCGCAGTCTATATTAAATAGCTAGATCCCTGAATGGTTATCTTTTCCAACTTTTGATTTTTTCACTTACACATTCAACATATATTTATTTAGCATCTGCAGTCTGCCAAAAACTTTAATACACTGATCCAGCTACAGCCCCTGATCTAATTTATGGTCTAATATAGATTATCTTGAACTCTTAGGTGCTCAAGACCTCTTGACAGTCCAAGGAAACCTATGGACTCCTTCCTGGCATATTGCTTTTAGATGCACAGGACAAAAAAAAATTGCACTGCAAAGAAAACCATGTATATCAATATACAGTTATCAAAATGTTTTTAAAAATTGTGACATGCAGAGAAGCACACAAATGCTTCTTTATTGATGATTTAAATAACAAGATCACGGCAGAAGGTTTAATAGCCAGCATAATTTAAAGGAGTGATGAGCATAAAAGAGATATTGAGATAGCTACAAGTACAATGTGGTTTAAATATGTGTGTGATTTTTTTTAATGTGTGTGATTTTTTTTTAAATATATTTTTTATTTCTTTTCAGTGTAACAGAATTCATAGTTTTACACCACACCCAGTGCTCCATGCAATGCGTGCCCTCCACAATACCCACCACCTGGCTCCCCCAACCTCCCACCCCCCGCCCCTTCAAAACCCTCAGGTTGTTTTCAGAGTCCATAGTCTCTCATGGTTCATCTCCCCCACAATTTCCCTCAACTCCCTTCTCCTCTCCATCTCCCCATGACCTCCGTGTTATTTGTTATGCTCCACAAATAAGTGAAACCATATGATAATTGAATCTCTCTGCTTGACTTATTTCACTCAGCATAATCTCTTCCAGTCCTGTCCATGTTGCTACAAAAGTCGGGTATTCATCCTTTCTGATGGAGGCATACT
>PISX010038339.1:0-10281 GCA_004024625.1 Mellivora capensis
AAACTCAAAGGGGAGACCAAAACCTCTCTCCTCCCACCAACGAACCAATGAGGAACCCCGCAGCTGAATTCGGCCCTTATTAGGAAAAACTCGACAAGGCCTCAGTACCTCCTCTCCAGACTTCACCAGCGGAACCCCATATAAGCCTCTACCTCTTTGCCCCACGTGCGACTTCCCGACTCTCTTTCCCCCAGAGTCGTGGAACCTCGCCCGAGGGTGCTTGCAATAAAGCCGGTCCTCGAATGCTCGCTTGCCTTGGTGCCTTTATTCCATTCAATCGGTCTGTGATCAAACCTAACAATTAGTTAGACATGAAAGAAATGTACATTTAATCGCTTTTGAAATTTTCCTCTCTGCTCCCTTCAATCAAGGCTCCTTCCATCCCTCATTCCAAAAGCCTGTGTCCCCATGCTTATCCATAGTGACTAGTATATCCAATGATGTAGGAAATTTGGGGGTTTGGAGCCGACACCCAAGAAAGAATTCTTGAGACATCCTTGGTGCAAAAAATTGGTTTTATTAAAGCATGGGGACAGAACCCATGGGCAGAAAGAGCTGCATGGGGAGTGCACAGGTTGTGGCCAGTTAAATACTTTCAAGTTTCCCACATGACCCACCATATGTACTATGTCCACCCATTATTCCTTTTGGACTGGAATCCCATGCCCTAGGTCCATCTAGGTTTTCCCATAAAAACCCACTTGTTTTTTAGCTCCATTCTCCCAGAATCCGGTAAATAACCTGATCATGAAACATACCGAGGTATAAATGACTCATCATGCTTAGAATTGTTGTTTTTAGTGGTGGCTGGGGGCTCAGCTGGTTAAGCATCGACTCTCGATTTCGGAACAGGTCATAACTTCAGGGCCATGAGATCAACGCCCATGTAGGGCTCTGCACTCAGCAGAGTCTGCGTACGATTCTCTCTCTGACTCTGTCCCTTTTCCCTGCTCACATGCTCCCCCATCCCTCTAAAATAAATAAATTAATTAAAAAAATTTCTTAGAGGTTTTGTACATTTCTGGGATCTCTCTAGACACACATGCATGTTTACACAGAGGGCCAAAACATTAAAGGTGACCTTCTGGACACTGGGGCACGCCACTGAGAACAGTTCTTTGAGTCAGGCTACTGAGGATAAGCTTTGGTCTATTTTTTTGACAAGTCTCACTCTGTTGAGATCCAGAAATGAGTTGTTCTGTATGCCAAAATCTTGTCCTTCTTCCCACATCCAGGCACTGGCAAACCTTTGGCCAGTTCTGTCTCATGTGTTGGCCAAAACCCACAGAAGAATACAAAATTGGCCCTTGGAGAGAGAAGCCACTTGGACTTCTGGTATGCTCTCCTGGGGTAATAAGGCAAACACATCTGGAATGGTCTTTAAATATTTGCTGACAGGTCTGTGCAAAGGTCTACTGACCTTGAAGAAGTGCACACAGTCCCTGCACCCTGCCCTGCAGTTTTAATAAAGGATGGAAAGAATTGTGGCAGAAGGGGACCCCAGCATGGCTTTCCCTAGGGTGCATAGCCACGGGGAAGCTGGATGGTGAAAAGCAAAGGCAACAGTGGGCGTCCTCACCCTTCCCTTTAATTACAGAACAGCCAGCATTTCATTTCATTCTGAAATGGAAAACTGTTCCTGCTTCATTAAATATGTACGTTCCATAAAATATGGATTAGCACTGGGCTTTGCTGGTGATCAGTGAGCTACAGTCTCCAATCTGACCTAAATTATTCGTGTTGGTTTTATGATCTGGAAAGCAAATTTATGCATTCCAAAGACTCTTTCTAAGATGTTTTAAGTTATTCCATTGTAATATGTAACAAATCCTTGCATTTCAATCCTGAAAAAAAAAAGCAAGCCCATTAGACTGCAGAAATGAGTTTGCCATTAATTCAAATAAGAACATGTGGCCTCATCCAGAGAACAATTACCCTCCATTTATCCAATTATGCTTTGCCCATTCTAGTTTGAATCCTTCAGTTGTCTCTGACATCGTGGCTTATTGAAGGTTGGATGGCTTTATATATTGTTATCTTTCTTGTGCAAGCAAGCTGGGGCTTATTTAAGATACAAGTAAATTAATAGTTGGTTCTGTGCAGAAATGATGCATGGAAACTTGAAAATGTATGGCTTTCAGGGAGAAAAAATGGCATGCACAGAGACAATAAATGATAATTTGTATAATCATCAAATGTGATTAAATCCAGAACTGTGAGTTAACTACTAGTCAATGTAATCAGAATTTTATTTTTATGATCTCAAAGAAGAAAATGTGTTTTCTTTGCTTGAAGGTTTGTAATTTTATTGGCTCCATCTAGGTTTATCAAAATGTAAAATGTATTGGAAAGAGCCCACTTTCCCCGCCTCCTGGTAAACTAACTCTAAAATTTAAAATGCAGCTGAAGATTAAAAACACCGTCTGCTATATACCAAATCCAAAGTCATGCATCATTTCTGGGGATACTGAGAGAAATCCTAGGACATAATTTTCATTGCTTTTATTAAGCTAATGAGTTTTTTATTTCTGAATAACATATAGAGAGTTCACTTTCATGTAAGGCACATATTCTCTACAGATGTATTGAGCTTATTCATGTTTAAGGCATTTGTCTCTTTATAACTTCCTTTAATGTTTACGTATAATTAACTTTTACATAAAGCTTTGTGTTTACCAGACAGTTTGAGATACGTTATCTCATTTAATCTTCACAATAACTTCAGAAATAGGAATCACCACCCCTTTCACAGATGAGGAAGCAGTAACTCGGAGAGATTAAATTTCTCTCCCAAACTCACGTAGGGTAGTCAGTGGCAAAGCAAGATAAAATCACAAGTTCAAGTCCGTGGTGTGGAGTCTGGCATCATTCAGGACCCCCAAATGTCAATCGCCATTTAGACCCTTCTTCTGGTGAGCACCATATGTTAACCATATGCATTTTTTCCTTCAACTCAAGGACTGTGCACACATTTATAGGTAACCCATACATTCTTTTTTCTTACCTCTACACCTAGAGAAAGGTGAAATATAAAATTAGTACAATGTTTCCATTTTGTAACCTTGACAAGTTAGTTCCGCACTCAGCCCACACTCAGCTCTGCTTGCCTTCACCTGCTTGTTACGTTGGCACAGCACGTCTGGTCTGCTTTGCTAGAATGTAGACTCCTTGAAGGCATACCTTAATTAGCATAATCTTTCCAATGTCTACTTCAGTGCTTCCTCTATAGTTGATGTTCAAAAAGTGTTTGTCAATGAAGATGCTTACAAAGCAAAGATAAGTAATCTTCCCCGGACACTCTACCATATAGATCTCTGTTCTATTTGAATGAATCTAAAATTTTATGACAAATATACAAAAATGTGAATCAAATGAAACTAAATAGTGAAAACTAGATTCCTTTTACTGTAGTTCATGTTTAACATAAACTTTATATGTTGATGAAATTAAAATTGAAGGAGGTTTGAAAGATCAATTTTCCTGGGATCTTGAGGATTTTGAATGCGTGTATTCATCGAGGGGCTGCTGAACAAGAAACACTCAGCAGTACTCTTGTTGATGAATATTTTATCAGTCTTAACTCTGTCCCCCCTTCCAGGTGTGTGGAGCATCAGTGTAACATGCCATCTCCAGCTCACCTCCAGGACAAGGGGAGGTGTTTTCTGAGAGTGAGCCCACTGGCAGTTATTTTTGTAAAGCTGGAGTGGGATATCTTTATTTATTTATTTATTTATTTATTTAAAAGATTTTATTTATTTATTTGACACAGAGAGAGAAATCACAACTAGGCAGAGAGGCAGGCAGAGATAGAGGGGGAAGCAGGCTTCCCACTGAGCAGAGAGCCCGATATGGGGCTCGATCTCAGGACCCTGAGATCATGGCCTGAGCTGAAGGCAGAGGCTTAACTCACTGATCCACCCAGGTGCCCTGGTATCTCGATTTAAAATATATTCTGTGTCCAGGAAAACTGGTGTTTAGGATCGAATTATTACACAGAAGTAACTGATGATTTGAATGCTGCATTTAAAATTTTTCCACATGCCTTTTAATTATTAATCGGAAGGCCTATCTTCTCCATGATACTTCATCAATAATTTCTTCTGTCTACTGAATCTTCCACCTCTCTTCTTCTGCCATGAGTCCACAAACTAGTGCCCTGTTCTAAAAATCTTTTCCACAATTCTATTGCCACCTCGGGAACTACTCTAATTCCCACCATTTCTATGTTTCTAAACTTTCTGGAAGGATAACCGGCCTTCTGGTCCTCATTTACTCTACGGCCAATCTCCCCGTATGTATCATGACTTGACACACATGCCTGCTTCTATTGTGGAAAGAGTTTTCATAAGGTAGCTAATGCCTTCTAATTGCCTGATCTAATCAGTGGTTTAATTGTTTTCATTTTAAATTTCGATTAAATTTTAATAATCACATATGACATATCTCTACACATGTAGAAAGTATAGGAAATATACAAAATAATATAATATATCCACAAATGTACTATCTAGATTTTATCTTACATAATATTTAATCATATTTTCTTCAGTATTCCCCTTTTAAGAAATAAAATGGTTCAGTCCATTTAAATACTCACCTCATCCCTTTCCCTTAACTTCAGTATCACTCTCCACTTCCTGCAAGACTGATGAGGCTGATGGAGCCTTTCTTCCTGAACATCCTGCTTCTCCTCAGTGCGGCCATGTTTCCTGTATTCTCCTCTGACTGGGTCTGTGCCTTATCCATGATTTTCATTCTTCCTTCCCTACCTGCCCCTTAATTGTTGGTATTGCCACGGACTCCATCTCGGTTCTGCCTTGCTGCTTTACCTGGGATCTAATGATGCTGTCCACCTGCCTTTGTTTCCTTTGTGCCCATATTTTCCAAATCTGTGTTTCCAGTCTTGACTCCCTTTCCTGGGCACCATTTTCCTCTGTGCACTAAACATAGGTCTCTGGGTATGGTGCAGCCTCCCCCACATCTGCTGGTCTGTAAGTCAATGTATCCCACACAGCAACCTCCATGTCTTCCCAAGCTCTATTTCTTCTCACCTTTCATTACTTGCTAAACATTGCAAGTCTATTTCCGGAAGATTCCCTAAATTTTTTCTTCTATTCATTATGGCTACCCTTGCATTAATGCTCTACCTTATCCTCTTATCTCAGCTTGACACTGTCATCCACCCTCTAACTGTCTTCGCTCAGTAGATGTTTTGTACTCCATGTCACCAGTCTCACACACTGTCAGAGTTTGCTTCAAAACCAAACCAAACCAAACCAAACAAAAAAACTTTGGTTATACATTGTTAGTTACTTAAAATTTCCATTGACCTCTGGTCCAACAAAGACAAAAAAGCATGGATTTCTTTTTGTGCTCTGTGAGAACCTTGACACAGTATCTACCTCACCACTTCAGCCCCTATACATCACATTCCTCATATGCATCTAGTCTCTACTGTGCTAACGTGGCTTTCCCCAATATTTTTGCGCTGCCGCTGCTAGGAGACTCCGAGTCAAGATGGCAGACTAGACTGAAGTACCCTGCCTGACTCCTACCTCCATTCTAAACACAGAGAGGAGTTGAACAATTTATAATAACAGCACAAAATAAAATGATATAAAATGAAAGGCACAGCTTAGCTGAAAGTTAAGTAGGGGACATCTTCAGGTGATTGACAACCAGGATAAAATGTCCATTACATTTATAAAAACAATGTCCATTGCATTTATAATGTATTTATATACATTAAATCTATAGATTTTAGAATTTGATCTCTATCTTAAAGTGGCATTTTTCACACCCATTCTCTACTGAAGAGTTAAGGCTGCATTCCCTGTGCTCCATATGAAACAGAACTGAGGTCCCTGAGTGAGGGAGCTGGGAAGAGGTGTTCTATAAGAGAATGGGAACTAAAATGAAATTGTGCTCACCAGGCCAAAGATGTCCCATGGAGCATGCCATCTGCCTTGGACCATGAATGTGGAAAGAGCCTCCAGGAGCAAGAAAACAGAAACCCAAATTATGTTCTCCAGGAGAATGGGATCCAATCTTGAATTTTGTACATGGTGAGGAAATAATGAGCTGAGAAATTAACCTTAAATACTTGATTAGTGAAACTGATAAAACTCCAGAGCGCCTAGTGAGAGGCAAAAATTTCTCTGTACTAATATCTTCATCACCAGAACCTAGCAAGACTCCCATAGAAAATGATTCACATCAAAGATAAGTTCAGAGTCAAAAATTAAAAGTAAAAATGTAACAGAGAGAATTCGCAATGAAGGAACTATAAATTCAGAGCAATTTGAAAACAATCTTAAAGACATGTGCTTAAATTATTCAAAATACTGAAGGTAGGGCTTGAAACTGTAAGGGCACTGCAAAACATTAGGAGGTAAACATTACATGTTGATTTGAAAGGGAACTTACATATTGAGAGCTACTGCTCTGGCTCCAGGGTGGGGTGTCCCTTGAGGGAAAAGGAGACAGAGGTGTCCAGAAATGGAAAGGAGATGGAAAGGAGAAGTGATTTGGGGGAAATTGGAGGGGGAGTCTGTGGACTGTGACAGTCTGTGGACTCTGAGAAACAAACTGAGGGTTTTGGAGGGGAGAGGGGGGATGGGTGAGCCTGGTGGTGGGTATTAAGGAGGGCACGTATTGCATGGAGCACTGGGTATAGTGCATAAACAATGAATTTTGGAACACTGAAAAGAAATAAAATAAAACAAAATGGAGAAAAACAAACAAACAAACAACCAAAAACCTGAAGAGGCAAAGAGAAAAAAAACAGTAAGTGTTTCCCAGGAAGGAAAAGCAACAAGAGGAGGAGCTTGCCTACTTCACTCCTCTGTTGCTCTATCACTGTATCTGCCCCCCAAACTGCATCTGGTATGCTTTTTTTTTTTAAGGATTTTACTTATTTATATATTTGAGAATAAGAGAGAGAAAGAGAGAGAGAGACCACAAGCAGGGGGAGAGGCAGAGGTAGATACAGGGTCTCTGTTGAGCAGGAGCCTGATGCGGGACTCCATCCCAGGACCCTGAGATCATGACCTGAGCCTAAGGCAGACACTTAACTGACTGAGCCACCAGGTGCCCATCTGGTATGCTTTGATTTGGGCTACTCTTCCCACTGAAATAAAAACAGCAGTGTGGATAGACCTATGGGGGGACTTGTATAGAGCAGTGCTCTGCCACCCGGCAATATTGCCCCGGCAGGGGACGTGCAATACACAGGGACATGTTCTGTTGTTACAGTGGAGAGGTTAGTACTAGTGTCTGGGGGACAGAGGCCAGGGACACGGGAAATACCCTGTAGGGACAACACAGACAACACAGACCCCCAAACAAAGAAGTTCTGGTCCAAAACATCAACTGCACTAAGGTGGAAAAGCCCTGCTATGGACGAAGTAAAAGGCTTTGAATATTATCTTATGAATATTATACTACACTCTTCATGCCTTGATCCTGAGGCTTCCACTGTATTCAGGATGTGGTCTATAGCACATCCCTCTGGTCACCCCCACCCTTCTGCACGATCCCTCCCTAATGGAGGAGCAGTGCTGCCAGGATGGAGGCAGGAGGCAAAGGGGAGCTCATGGTGGGGAGTCGTTACTCCAAACAAATTTTCCATCTTTCTTAGTTGGGGTGTGTGTGTATGATTCTGTCCAAATTTAATAAAACCCCAAAGGATAAAACTAAAAACTATTGGTTTTAGATCAAATTGTATTGAGATCTAAATATGATAATATAAAAAATTGCTAGAAGGGATGGAGAGGGAGGTGGTATACATGTTGGACTACTTTTCTTATTTTATAGCATGGAAGTTAATAAATATAATTCAAATTTGATATATCAGGAAACAGAAACGGATCCTGTAAATTTATAGTGTTAACAGCAGATGCACAGAAAGTAGAATTTATTGAAATAACGGGACTTTTTGGAATTTCTTAACTACATGAATACACTATTTCTAAATTTAAAATAAAACAATTTTAATACTGCGTGTTAGCAAGAGTGGAATTGTGCATATAAATGGACCTATCTTTCTGGAGGGCATTTTGGCAATATGTACCAGAAGACTTACAACATTTTAAACCATCCTGCCCAGTAATTCTGCTTTGAAGTATTTATCCGAAGGAAATAATTAGAGATGCAAGTGTAGATGTGTATTCAAGAATATTCACTGAAGCTATTTTTTATATATAATAGTTAAAGGTTGTAATAATTGAAGCACCAGAGTAGTGATGAGCCAAATAAATTATGGAACATCCAGACAAAGGGATACAAGGTACTATTAATATTCATGTTGTCAATACCATTCAGTGCCACAATAGTAAAAACAATCAAAATACAGTGCTGTGTGGTATTGGGATTATTTCAAGACCAGGTTTTCAATTATGTTAAATATATGTGAGTGGTAAAGAGGCAATTCTGCACCCTTTTCACACACAACTACTTTTCCCTAAGAGCAGAAAAAGCTTTAGTATCAGATTTTCTGATACACATTTTGCTCTAGGGGGAGTTAACGAGAGGACTGTGTTGATATTTCTAAAAGCCTTCACAGAATAATGTTAAATAAAGAAAAGTACATTATTCAAGAACATGTAGATTTTAACTTTGTGAAAAAATAAAGCAGATTGGGCTATGTTGAAAAAAAATAGTATCTTCAAAAGAAATACATCAAAATACTAATAGAATTTATTTCTGGATATTGGGGCAGTGGATACTGTTAGATTTCTTCTTGGTTTAAATCTCAAAGTCTCCCTAGATGAGGGAAAAAATGTCTTTCTGTGAGCATGTTCTGTCTGTTTTGTCTTGTGTCCCCACGAAAAGGCATTTGCTTGCTTTCTGGTAACCATACCTTCGTTTTCCTGTGGAAAGCTACCCTCTCTTCCATTCAGAGACTGCATGGCTTCAGTGAAGTGTCTTAGCCAACAACCTAAGTGTGCAACTAAGACCTGAATGTTGCATTTCCCTGGCTACAAGGGACTGATCGGGGAGAAGCACTTGAGCTGACTTGTGGGCAAAAAGATTTCTAAAAAGGACTTTCCTGTCATGGGGACATGAACTTGAAAGAATGTGAGATCTATAGCTTCTGTCTCAGCATCTGTAAGTACAAGGGGAGAGACTGTGTTCAGGGAACCAGCCCACGGAGGCCAGCAGAGAGCTAGCCTCCTCCACCCACAGCAGCACTGCTTTGAGTCTGTCAGTTACCTAAACTGGATGTGTTCCCTTGTGCCTGAGCCACAGGGGCTCATTCTTTATCAAGAATGATCTTGATACAATATTGTGACTTCTTCAATTTCTTTTCATTCATATCCTTGGTGGGTATTTTATCCTGGAAGTTGTGGTCCTTTGGTTGTAAATCTCTGAAAAGGATCATAAAAAATCATTTTGGGAAATGATTTATTTTATTGGAGCTATTTTTCTGCTTCCATTTGTATAGAAATCTAGGTGCTTATTCTCATTAAGTAAATAATTAAAATTGTGGTGCTTCATTATTGCTCTGTAATATCCCCCCAAAATATACATTCATTGAGAAAACAAAGGTGATTATAAAGGCAAAAAGGTGATTATAAATAAATTTTCCCTCTCCTTGAATCCAGGCCTTCATTGTCAAAGCAGTAAGAGAAAGATGAAATTTTCAAACATTTCAGGCAGAAAAATGTGTAGTGTCACTTTTTAAAAAATTTCTTCTCAGTGTAACAGAATTCATAGTTTTTGCACCACACCCAGTGCTCCATGCAATATGTGCCCTCCACTATACCCACCACCTGGCTCCCCCAACCTCGCACCCCCCGCCCCTTCAAAACCCTCAGGTTGTTTTTCAGAGTCCATAGTCTCTCATGGTTCATCTCCCCCTCCAATTTCCCTCAACTCCCTTCTCTCCATCTCCCCATGTCCTCTGTGTTATTTGTTATGCTCTGCATATAAGTGAAACCTTATGATAATTGACTCTCTCTGCTTGACTTATTTCACTCAGCATAATCTCTTCCAGTCCCGTCCATGTTGCTACAAAAGTTGGGTATTCATCCTTTCTGATGGAGGCATAATACTCCATAGTGTATATGGACCACATCTTTCTTATCCATTTGTCCGTTGAAGGGCATCTTGGTTCTTTCCACAGTTTGGCGACCGTGGCCATTGCTGCTATAAACATTGGGGTACAGATGGCCCTTCTTTTCACCACATCTGTATCTTTGGGGTAAATACCCAGTAGCGCAATTGCAGGGTCATAGGGAAGCTCTATTTTTAACTTCTTGAGGAACCTCCACACTGTTC
>PISX010038340.1:0-10278 GCA_004024625.1 Mellivora capensis
TGTAAGAGAATGGTCGAGTTTCATTCTTCTACATATAGCTGTCCAATTTTCCCAGCACCATTTATTGAAGAGACTGTCTTTTTTTCACTGTATATTTTTTCCTGCTTTGTCGAAGATTATTTGACCATGGAGTTGAGGGTCCATATCTGGGCTCTCTACTCTGTTCCATTGGTCTATGTGTCTGTTTTAATGCCAGTACCATGCTGTCTTGGTGGTCACAGCTTTGTAGTAAAGCTTGAAATCAGGTAATGAGATGCCACCAGTTTTATTTTTGTTTTTCAACATTTCCTTAGCGATTCAGGGTCTCTTCTGATTCCATACAAGTTTTAGGATTATTTGCTCCAGCTCTTTTATTTCTATTAGCATATAAAAATACAATATTTAATGCAGGTATTCTATAATTGAGATTGAAATAACTCAGCACGTAGGAGCTGGAGAGAAGATATAAAAAACAATTGGTTTGTAAAATCTCACAGATTATGGAAGATCAAGGTCAACATTTGCTTTGTAGAAAAGTGGAGAAAGGGTAAGGAGAATCCAATTACATCAAGATAGATGTATGTCCTTGGTTCAGGTCAGAAGATGTGGTCCATATACACTATGGAGTATTATGCCTCCATCAGAAAGGATGAATACCCGACTTTTGTAGCAACATGGACGGGACTGGAAGAGACTATGCTGAGTGAAATAAGTCAAGCAGAGAGAGTCAATTATCATATGGTTTCACTTATTTGCGGAGCATAACAAATAACACGGAGGACATGGGGAGATGGAGAAGAGAAGGGAGTTGAGGGAAATTGGGGGGGGAGATGAACCATGAGAGACTATGGACTCTGAAAAACAACCTGAGGGTTTTGAAGGGGCGGGGAGTGGGAGGTTGGGGGAGCCTGGTGGTGGGTATTATGGAGGGCACACATTGCATGGAGCACTGGGTGTGGTGTAAAACTATGAATTCTGTTACACTGAAAAGAAATTTAAAAAATATATTTAAAAAAAATAAATATGAAAAAAATTTATTTGGCCTATCCTCTTTATTCATCTTCATGCGTTTAGTTACCAGGTTTCAACTATTACATTTCTTTGATAGAATAATATTATTTAATAATGCCATATATAGTTCTTTAGTAATTTTCCTTTTTTTTCCACAGTCTACTACTCTCATGATTAATCCATGATGTACATAATATGTTTGTACATAGAAAGCATATTTTGGTTCTCCTAATATGACATGAGACTATTTATTTAATTTTTTGTATTAATTCCCATTTGACTTATTAATTTTTAGCAGGATGTGTTGTTTTCATGAAGTGGGGCTTTATTACATATTTTTCTTTATTTCTCTTTTTCTGATGCTTTGCATTGTACTTGAATCCCAGTGATCTACCTGAAGATGTGATCGTTTCTTTCATAATCCAACATAAACCTCATTCTTATGAAGAAGCATGCGTTTATTAGCAATAAGAAAATCAGTGGAAAATATCTATACTGATAGTATTTTTTTTTAATGTAATGAGTATTTCCTGCAGGCATTCAGAAAACTATGTATTGTTAGAAGAATGATGTTTCGGTCTCTGTTTATTCTTTTATATTCATGGATATTTAAATTTTTCTTTTTAGATATGAATGTCAAAATTTATACCCTTGACATATATCCATTCAACAGAATTCTAAGTTCAAGTCATAATACAGTTATCATAAAATAGTGAAACAAAAAAGCAATACTTATGTTTGTAAAGGAAATATATTTGCATTTTTAATATGGCATGTGGGTCATTCTCTCACTCTCTAAATTACAAAGTCAATGTCTTCCAACCTCATGGACATTAGGAAGTCTTTTGAGAATAGTTGTGATGTAGTGGGAAAGTAATATGACTTTGAATGAAAAAATAAAAGCAACAAAAAAAACTAAAAAAATTATTTAGCTATTATTTCTAAAACATGTCATGAGTAGCTCTAGATCCCCATTCAGTTGTTTCCAGAAATCTCCATATTGTAGATTTGCCAGTATTTGCTTAGGTGTAGAACTAAATGACCATTTATTTCCATGCCATAATGTATCTACACATATCCTTTAGGAATATCCTAAAAGAGTGTGGCGATCAAGACTCAGACATCCTATCCTGTCCTGGACCAAGTTACTCTCCTAAAATCATCAAACCCTGCTTAGAAATGCCATCACATTAACAACCAGTAAGTATGAAGATTCAGGGAAATAGGCGTATTCAGACTAATGGCATAAGGAGGTGAACAGGTACAACCTACCTGGGAGGAAATCTTTAACAAACTAAGGCACGTATTGTAAAAATTTGTTAAATGCACAAAAATGTATTTTAAAAAGTAAATACTATAATATTTATAGAGCATAACTCTTGAGAGCTACTGAATTGTCCCTCACTGTAGGCTTGATCTGGGGGTATGGTCCCCAAATTCCAGACAAGTCTATTGTCTTGCCTACTACTACAAGAGTACCCAAGTTAGGTGTCCCAGTACTCAAGTCAGGCAGCCCAAATTCAGATCTTGGCTTCTCTACTTACCAACCGGGGAACACGGGTCAGTCACTTATTCCTCTTTAAGTTACTACCAACAGAATTACTGTGAAGGTTAAAAGAGATCAAGCATGTATACACTTCACAGGCCTTTATAGGTGCTAGGTACCTAAAACATTTGGCACCGTGCCTGGCACATATTGGACGCAAAATAAAATGTAGCCATTGTTTTATCATGATCAGGAATTGCTCTGCAACGTTAAATTCCATGGTATCTACCCATATACTGTGTGTACATTAATATTTAAATCTAACACTGAAATGAAAAAAATCTGTTTCAAATTGCATTATGATATAATTCTGTGTATCTCCACAGAAATATCTTCTGGGCTACAGTCTGAATATTAATGTATAATATTCCTGTTTTTCTTTAAATCTTTTTTCCTGAGTGAACATGTAATTTCATAATCGGGAAAAAAGGTGTTATTTACATTAAAAAAATTACCATCCCCAATACTTAATGCCTCCTCTTCATGTTGATCTCATTTTATTTTTCTGGCCCAGAGAACCAGGGAGGAGGGGGTTGGAGGGGAAGCACACATACCCACGACCACAAGAGCACTGGGTGAGGATAGAGGTCTTGATGAGAATATTCTGCAATACCTTCTCACAGTCTTCCCTCAATCAGCCAAATAATTGATTTTTTTAATGCAGACATTGAATTTTAAATTAATCTTTAAAATCTTCATTCTACTATTTGGACTTTGCATGGACTTAGCATATTGGTAATACCTGCACTTGAGGATTGTTTAAATTTGTGCTGTGTTAGTGCATACTAGCAGGGAAATCATCTTGATTCAGAAAAATTAGATGTAATAACTTTCTACGTCAAAAAGTCATGTGTTTTTTAATGCAAGTTGTGTTTTATGGAAAGACAAATATTAAGCAGTAAACTATATACTGTACTTTAAATGAGATGGAATTGATAGCAAGGTGCACCATTATTTTGTCTTCCAAAACAAGTTATTTCTTGTCATGTTTATTGTAATATGCATCAGAGATGTTAAATATGAAAAAAATAAAACCAACCTAGCTGTAGAAGAATGAATCATCAAATTTCCATAGAGACTGTATTTCTTAACATTGTATTATGGAAATTACTACATCAAATCCTATGAGATGCATTAAAGTGAGGTTTTCTTGTTTTAATTATTGGCTATCAACATAATTTGCACAGAATTGAGTCAGTGTATATAATGAAAAGGGTTAAACTTCTAAAGCAAAGAACATTCTAGTGAGCCCCATCCATA
Organism: Mellivora capensis; assembly: GCA_004024625.1. NCBI lineage: Eukaryota > Metazoa > Chordata > Mammalia > Carnivora > Mustelidae > Mellivora > Mellivora capensis. The sequence continues at coordinate 3,797 of PISX010038340.1, forward strand.
ATTAAAACATGAAGGGCTAATAAAAAGTTGAAGCCCAGAATCGTTTTGTTGTTTTTTTTTCCTCCCCTTCCAGGTTCAAGGCTAATAAAACAATAATCTCTGCACAAATATTTTTTTTCTTTTCCATCCAACATAAACCGGTGCTTAATGGAGAGTCAATAACCTTATTATGAAAACTGATCTAAATCCATAGTATACAGACAGTGGTTAGTGATGCTAGGCAGCTTTTTCAATTGCATTTACTGACAGGATCCTATCCCTCTGGTCAGAAGTTACTGAGAACACATCTTGAAAAGCACACTGTGATACAAAGAAGGCACGCAGATGCCTCGTGCTTGAGACTAAATTTAATCACCTCCTGCTTGTGACCATTTGGCAGCTTTGGGAAAGTTCTCTCCAGAACCAACTCTCTGAAGCTGGGCTATTAAAGTGCTAATTAAAGAAAGTGCATGGAAGACATGAACACTAGGAGTCTGGGGTAATTGGCTACAAAAAAGACAAGGCTGAAACACGTCACTTTGTCTGCTTCCCCTGATTAGACTCTAATTCGAATACCAATATTTCACTGCACGCCAAGGTGCTCTGGGAGAGATGTTTGCCTCTCTCTTGGTTGAATGGATGGCTCTTGTGTGAAAAGGGAAAAATAGCAATTTTATTTTATACTTAATCCTCCGACACTTTCAGAATCAACAGGGAAGTCCACAAAACCTTTCCTGTGCATCTTAATATGATTTATTAAAGATGAGGAAAAAAAGAGGATGAAAAAATGTCATCTAACGAAACAAGTAATTCTGTACATTAGAAGTTGCCCAGCAAGCCTATCATGAAGCAATGGTAATTACATTTGAAGGGCTTATGTGCTGCCTGATAAACGAGTTCAAAACATATGCATGTATTTCCAATCTACTGCTAGCTTCCTTCATAGATGAGCTGCACTGGCGAGGGGGCAGGCAGGGTGGAAGCGGGGCAAACACAGTGAGTAGGAACACATTTGCAGAAATCGTGAAGCATTACCATGCTATAGACTTACTTGAACACTACGCATGTGTCCTTTGGTATTAATTCTTCTTAAGAATTTGAGATAAATTAGATTATGAATTTACCAGAATGTCCTGTGAAACAAACAGTGAATTCTCAATTTTAACTGCTTTGGAATTTTGAGGGAACTGAGGAGAGAAGCAATTTCTGCGAAGGACACACATCAGCCAGTTGTGAAGCCAGAGTTTGAGCTCAGACTCTACAGGAGTATATATAAACTGCTATATACTAAACATGACTATTAACAGTCACAAAGGCAATAGTCCTTTTAAATGATTTGATCATTAAATTTGTGCTTTAATATCTGTAAGATTCAAGTAAATACAATACTGTTAAATAATGCAAATTCAAATTCAATTCTTTGTAATACCCATGCTGTTTCCCCAGCATAATTCACCTGTCACTGTTTCAATGTCCATGGGACACAGGCTTTGGGCCTTTTGTTGGTGGTGGTTTTGGTAGCAACAATGAGTTCTAATAAATAGGGCAAATTCAAAGGTACTCTTCAGCTTTGAATATTTACTTAGTTATTCTCTAAAGTCTGACCCACAAACTTCATATATCATACATTCAAAGGTCAGTCCCGTAATCTTTTAAAGACCAGGAAGTTCATGGGTCAGACTTTGGAGAAAAACACTGTCTATGAGACAATTTCTTAATTTGAACTTACAATGAAATGTGTTCTTGAAAGCCCTGGTTCCTAGCTAGCACACAGGCTTCAGAAGAAAGAAGACACTAATTCTGCAAAAACATATGAAGAGCCATTCAACCCTCTAAAGGAAAGAGAAGTCAATGCATCTGGACGCATGGCTGGAAAAGGACCAAAGGGACAGGACTGCAGCACTGGGGCAGCTGAAAAGAATATCTGGGAGAAAAGACAGGACTCTGAGTATATTTGTTGTGCTTTCTCTCCCTGCTCCACTCACCTTTGTCTACCTCCTCTTTGATATATTCAACAAAGTCTACATTTGTCTTTGTATCAGCGAACCATCTTGAAGACTTTGAAATAGATGTCAAGAAAACATGCGTGAATGTCATTTATCCAGAGGAGGAAAGTAGCATGATAATGTAAGACTCCAGTATTCACAGAAACTGGATGGGGTAGAGGGACAAAGCTCTTAGTCACTTAGGAACATACAATCAGCTGATGACAAGAGCTACACATAGTAAGGGGTCAGAACACACACGTGCGTTATAGAATGAGAAGCTAAGACATCTGAAAAAAACTTTCAACGTGGAAACTAAAAAAAAAGGCAAGTAGTAAGCGCAGTCTTACACAAGATCCACCACAACCATCTCAAATTCACATAATCCTGGTCTTTTTTGCTTATTTGCACATCTGCATTTAAAGTAATGGTTGCACCTGTGTTTCTTTACCCCCCATTTGAATCTGAGAGCTTCCCCTCCCATGCAAGATTAATCTCCCTATCTCTGTCTTGGACTTTATACAGAACTATTAGTCTTAGTCCAAACAATCCTCAGGTAGATCTTCATGAATATCACTCAATCTGAGTCAGATAACCTCTTTTGGTGTCACTGCAAATGCCTTCTTCATATCATTTATATATTGGACTAAGCCTGTTCCCACTGTGGTTACATGGAGTAAGTTTGTAGTAAGGTGGGAGGTACCCCATGAAAAGCAAAGAGAATAGTTTTCTTGGTAATCTTCCCCTTAAAAATGATGCCAGGGATACAGAATTCACTGTTAATGAGATAGTGAGTAACAGGACATATATGAGCTGAGATGTATCTGACATCCCTACCTCACCCCCAACATACTGTAAAATCCTTGAAGGCAAGGACATAAACTTTCTTATGCTTTCAGCACTTACTACAGTGTCTGGTGGGTTGTTGATAAATGAACTTATGGAAGAATAAAAGAATATTCATGAAATTTTATAAAAAAATATATATGTAACCTGGTTTTGACTTTGTAAAATAGATACGCAGAAAGCTCTATTCAAAAAAAAATTATGGCTGCTATGGGGGAAAACTCCTCACTGCCATGGAGTTAGTATGTACCTGCTAGTCTCTTGCCTGAGAAAAATGGTAGCAAGGAAGCAGAATCATGTGGTGAGGAATGGGCATATAGGAGGTGAGACAGGAAACTGAAGTGTGTGAGGAAGTGGAATATACCAGACAACCCAGATGGGACTAGACATAAACATGCAAACCAATGTGTCAGTGACAGAGCACAAAAAAGTTGCATCTGCCAACAAGGGCACTGCAGCAGACAGAACCCTACGCAGTGATCTAGGGCTCTAAAATACCAGCGTTATAGTCTCCAAGGGATCAGTGGCCCTGCTACACAGGTCCCAAGCCTGATGTCATTACACTTCATTCCTTCAGTTTGTTATTTGTATCACATGCGGTATCAAAAACAAATAATTCTACAGGTTCATCATCCTCTATATTTAGACTGTTATGCTTTTCAAGGAGTTTCACAGGTACTACAAAAAACAATATCCTGAGAGAGAAGGGAAATGGAGACTGGGAAACAGTTCTAGTGTCTTAACTGAACTCCACTGTTACAAATTAATCTCCTGGCCACCAACTAGTTCTTATATGCCCTTCTTGACCACCGTTCCGCAATATTGAGTATTTCATCAAGGTGGGATACAGACAGATGGAACAGAAAAACAGACTGGAACACCAATGCTCTTCTGAGGAAGCCAGAATATGGTACACCTTAACCAAATGCATTACAGATGAGCAATGCATTAAAATGCAATATCTTACCAGCAAGAAAAGCACATATGTTTTAAGGAAACATTAATAAGCAGATTTGACATTGAGTTTACAGTTTAAAACTAATTACAGAAGACATTATATAAAATTACCAAAACAGGTTAACTAAGACAAGGTTAATAAACCATAACTCTACTATCAACCAAGGTTAATAATAAACAATAACTCTAATATCAGTTGACTTGTGCTACCTCTTGCAGTCAATCTCTTTCCTGAAACATAGGCATATTTAACAGCTTAAAACAGCCACTTATTCACAATTTCTATAGGATGAGAGTGTAGGGAACACACAGCAAGGCTTGCAAGATCACAATCAAGGTCCCGATTGGGCTGCATTCACATCTGGAGACTAAAGTGGGGAGGGATCTACTTCCACACTTGAGTTGTTGACAGAACTCATTGCCTTGAAGCTATGAAAATAGGGCTGTGGATTGTTGCTGTTCTTCACAAATATGGGCTTCCTGCAGTTACTGCAGGCCACTCATAGCTTCTCCACGCATAGACATGTACTCCTCAAAACAATACAATTCTATGCTACTTGAAGACTTTCAACTCAGGAGAACTCAGTTCAACTTTTAAGATTTCCACTGATTAAGTCAGGCTCACCAGAATATTAAAAATCTATTAACTCAGGATCTTAGGTACATCTATAAAGTCCCTTCACTTTTGCCATGAGTGATATTCCATCATCTTTGCTATATTATATCATCTAAAAGCAAGGTATGGGTTCCACTCATACTCAACAGAAAGGGCATATAAGGCATGGACCCTAGAGGTTGAGAATTCTGGAGATCCATTCCAGAGTATGTCCAACAAAATGTGTGTTTTTGACCATGAAGAAAGAATCCAAGGGTTAAGTAGGTGTGATTCAACTGAACTGTAGTAGTACCAGGAGACCTGGGGGCACGTCCCCATTAGAAACAGCAGGGACTTGAAGTTGGTTTATTACTAAGAGGCTCTTTCACCATTCCACCGCTACTATTTTTATATGTTTGTGCAGAATCTTCCACAGTGAAGCTGTGCTATTATACCCCCAAGTCCCACTAAGGTTTCTCCAGCTTGCCTACTTTTGATATCCTTAAAGTCCTAAATTTGAAAATATGAAAACATTTTTAAAGGGAAAGTAAAAATATAATTTTTGAGGTTAAAGGAGTCAAATTTATGTGAGGAATTATATGTACAAGGGTACAAGGTCCTCTTTATTAGCTTAAAGGATCAGTCTGAATGGAAGCAAATAATTAGTTTTCCTTTGCCAGAAAAGCTCATAGAAGGATTATTTGAAAGGAGGATTTAGTCTTTGTGTGAACATGTAACTGTTTATCTGGAAACTATAATCTGAAATATTAGAAATAATTGGGCAAAATATGTCAAATTTTATCTACAGCTCTGTAATTTTTAAAGCTGAAAAACTTATTAGCAGTGGAAAGTAAAGAAAATCAAAAAGCACAGCTGCAAAGAAAGATATAAATGCCCTAAATAGTGCTATTGCATATCTAAGCATTCCTATTCTGAAATAATAAGTGTCTTGTGTTCTTAACGCCAAATACAACTTTTTGAAAAAATTCTAATATATAGGACAAAATCTGTGTAAATACAAGACACATACTCTATGGCAATTAAGCATCATTTCTTACATGTTTTTCAGGTTTAAGTATAACCATTATGTTTCATGTGATTATCAGTAAACACTGAAAAAAGAATTCATATTTTCACCTTTTTCTCCATACTAAAAAAAAATGCAGTCTGACATGACTTAACTATTATTTCAATTGAGAGATAAAATGGGACAGGATAATGACAACAGCTTAATATTTGCCAGTGTGTGGAGAGGAAGTGTGGACCTGTGTGTTCAGGGGGAAAAAAAAATATGGTTAGTCCCTAGTCTTCCCCCTTTAAGAATAATTACTACTAAGTACAACTAGGACTATAATAAAGCTGTTGCCCAAGGTAAAACACTAATATTCGTAACAATTCTCTTACTTTTGGACACCAGTTTTGACTTTCCTTTTAACTTTCACATGCTCTCAGCCCTCAGACTTGACACTCACTCTCTTCACCTCTGCTTGGAACAAATACACCAAGACCAGAGGTTAGGACCTAGGATGCAGGTGTTCCCGGATGAAAGAGGGTCCTGGGGTGGAGGTGGGGGAGGGGGGTTTCACAGGGGAATGAAGAGGCCACAACACTGAGCAGCTCTGGCAACAGAACCCAGAGCCTGAGCTCACTTCCACTCTGCCTACACCAGCTGGTGCCTAGGACTCACTCACTTGACATCTGTAATAAGAATACAGAGGATCAAGTTCGTGTTTGTGCACCATAAGGCAGTGCTAAAACATGTTTTTGAATGAATTATTAGTTTAAAAGCTGTAACATATACGTGTTTTAGATACATGATCATGATAGTTCTACTGAAATTCTTCTGTTAATGACTGGGATGGAGCTGGTTTTAATTAGTTCTCATATCCAGAGGAGAATGTTACTTTTGTTAGGCTTAGGGTTCTACATCACTTCCACCCCTATACTTTTATTTTATGGAAGGGAAAGGTGAGAAAGCTTTTTCATATAAATAAGTTGACAGGAATTAATTCTCGCTTAATTCTCTAAAATTCACATTGTTGTGGTGACAGTCTTATAGCAATTGCCCTCCTAATTATCAGCTCAAAGCTAGATTACTCTTCCAATTCCCTGAAAGCAAA
>PISX010038341.1:0-10280 GCA_004024625.1 Mellivora capensis
AATATGCAAGGAATGATCCCAATCTTTTGGTACTGGTTGAGACCTGACTTGTGACCCAGGATGTGATCTATTCTGGAGAATGTTCCATGTGCTCTAGAGAACAATGTGTATTCTGTTGCTTTGGGTTGGAATGTTCTGAATGTATCTGTGATGTCCATCTGGTCCAGTGTGTCATTTAAGGCCTTTATTTCCTTGTTGAGCTTTTGCTTGGATGATCTGTCCATTTCAGTGAGAGATGTATTAAAGTCCCCTACTATTCTTGTATTATTGTGGATGTGTTTCTTTGATTTTGTTATTAATTGGTTTATATAGTTGGCTGCTCCCATGTTAGGGGCATAGATGTTTAAAATTGTTAGATCTTCTTGTTGGACAGACCTTTAAGTATGATATAATGTCCTTCCTCATCTCTTATTGTAGTCTTTGGCTTAAAATCTAATTTATCTGATAGAAGGTTTGCCACCCCAGCTTTCTTTTGATATCCATTAGCATGGTAAATTGTTTTCTACCTCCTCACTTTAATTCTGGAGGTGTCTTTGGGTCTAAAATGAATTTCTTGCAGACAGCATATTGATGGGTCTTTTTTCTGAAACCCTGTGTCTTTTGATTGATTGGGCATTTAGCCCATTTACATTCATGATAACTATTGAAAGATAGGAATTTAGTGCCGTTGTTGTGCCTGTAAGGTGACTGTTATTCTATATTGTCTCTGTTCCTTTATGATCTACTCCTTTTAGACTCTCTCTTTGCTTAGAGGACCCCTTTCATATTTCCTGTAAGTTGATTTGGTATTTGCAAATTCTTTTAATTTTTGTTTGTTCTGGAAGCTTTTTATCTCACCTTCTATTTTTAATGATAGCCTAGCTGGATATAGTATTCTTGGATGCATATTTTTTCTCATTTCATACTCTGAATATATCATGCCAGTTCCCTCTGGCCTGCCAGGTCTCTGTGGAAGAGTCTGCTGCCACTCTAAATTTTCTATCATTGTATGTTACAGACTTCTTGTGCTGAGTTGCTTTCAGAATTTTTTCGTTTGTTACTAAGACTTGTAAATTTTACCATTAGATGACGGGATGTGGACCTATTTTTACTGATTTTGAAGGGGGTTCTCTGCACCTCCTGGATTTTGATGCTTGTTCCCTTTGCCATATTAGGGATATTCTCTACTATAATTTGCACAAATATACCTTCTGTCCCTGTCTCTCTATCTTCATCTTCTGGAATCCCAATTTTTGTAATATTGTTGCATCTTATGGTGTCACTCATCTCTTGAATTCTCACCTCGTGGTCCAGTAGTTTGTCTCTCTTTTGCTCAGCTTCTTTATTCTCCATCATATGGTCTTCTGTATCACTAATTCTCTCTTCTGTGTCATTTATCCTAGCAGTAAGAGGCTCCATTTTTTATTGCACCCCATTCATAGCTTTTTTGATTTCAACTGGGTTAGATTTTAGTTCTTTTATTTCCCCAGAAGGGGCTTTTATTTCTCCAGACAGGGTTTCTCTAATATCTTCCATGCCTTTTTCAAGTCCCGCTAGCACCTTGAGAATTGTCATTCTGAACTCTAGATCTGACATATTACCAATGTCCATATTGGTCAGGTCCCTAGCCTTTGGTACTGCCTCTTTTTTTTTTTTTAATTTAAAATTTTTATTTAAAATTTTTATTTTATATTAAATTTTATTTTAAATTTTTAAATTTTATAATGCATTTTTATCCCCAGGGGCACATGTCTGTGAATCGCCGGGTTTACACACTTCACAGCACTAGCCATAGCACATACTCTCCCCAGTGTCCATTTCCCCACCCCCCTCTCCCAATCCCCCTCCCCACAGCAACCTCAGTTTGTTTTGTGAGATTAAGAGTCACTTATGGTTTGTATCCCTCCCGATCCCATCTTGTTTCCTTTCTTCTTTTCCTACCCCCTCAAACCCCCATGTTGCATCTCCACTTCCTCATATCAGGGAGATCATATGATAGTTGTCTTTCTCCGATTGACTTATTTCACTAAGCATGATACCCTCTAGTTCCGTCCACGTCGGTGCAAATGGCAAGATTTCATTTCTTTTGATGGCTGCATAGTATTCCATTGTGTATATATACCACCTCTTCTTTATCCATTCATCTGTTGATGGAAATCTAAGTTCTTTTGATAGTTTGGCTATTGTAGACATTGCTGCTATAAACATTCGGGTGCACGTGCCCCTTCAGATCACTACGTTTGTATCTTTAGGGTAAATACCCAGTAGTGCAATTGCTGGGTCTTAGGGTAGTTCTATTTTCAACTTTTTGAGGAATCTCCATGATATTTTCCAGAGCAGTTGCACCAGCTTGCATTCCCACCAACAGTGTAGGAGGGTTCCCTTTTCTCCGCATCCTCGCCAGCATCTGTCATTTCCTGTCTTGTTAATTTTAGCCATTCTGACTGGTGTGAGGGGTATCTCATTGTGGTTTTGATTTGTATTTTCTTGATGCCGAGTGATGTGGAGCACTTTTTCATGTGTCTGTTGGCCATGGGGATGTCTTCTTTGCAGAAATGTCTGTTCGTGTCATCTGCCCATTTCTTGATTGGGTTATTTGTTCTTTGGGTGTTGAGTTTGATAAGTTCTTTATAGATTTTGGACACTAGCTCTTTTTCTGATATGTCGTTTGCAAATATCTTCTCCCATTCTGTCAGTTGTCTTTTGGTTTGTTAACTGTTTCCTTTGCTGTGCAAAAGCTTTTGATCTTGATGAAGTCCCAATAGTTCATTCTTGCCCTTGCTTCCCTTGCCTTTGGCGATGTTCCTAGGAAGACATCGCTGCAGCTGAGGTTTAAGAGTTTGCTGCCTGTGTTCTCAAGGATTTTGATGGATTCCTTTCTCACATTGAGGTCCTTTATCCATTTTGAGTCTACTTTGGTGTGCGGTATAAGGAAATGGTCCAATTTCATTTTTCTGCAAGTGGCTCTCCATTTTCCCCAACACCATTTATTGAAGAGGCTGTCTTTTTTCCACTGGACATTCTTTCCTGCTTTGTCAAAGATTAGTTGACCATACAGCTGAGGGTCTATTTCTGGGCTCTCTATTCTGTTCCATTGAACTATGTGTCTGTTTTTGTGCCAGTACCATACTGTCTTGATGATGACAGCTTTGTAATAGAGCTTGAAGTCTGGAATCGTGATGCCACCAACTTTGGCTTTCTTTTTCAATATTCCTTTGGCTATTCAAGGTCTTTTCTGGTTCCATATAAATTTTCAGATTATTTGTTCCATTTCTTTGAAATAATGGGTGGGATTTTGATAGGGATTGCATTAAATGTGTAGATAGCTTTAGGTAGCATAGACATTTTCACAATATTTGTTCTTCCAATCCAGGAGCATGGAACATTTTTCCATTTCTTTGTGTCTTCCTCAATTTCTTTCATGAGTACTTTATAGTTTTCTGAGTATAGATTTTTAGCCTCTTTGGTTAGGTTTATTTCTAGGTATCTTACAGTTTTGGGTGCAATTGTAAATGGGATTGACTCCTTAATTTCTCTTTCTTCTGTCTTGTTGGTGTAGAGAAATGCAACTGATTTCTGTGCATTGATTTTATAACCTGACACTTTATTGTATTCCTGTACAACTTCTAGCAGTTTTGAAGTGGAGTCTTTTGGGTTTTCCACATAGAGTATCATATCATTTGCAAAGAGTGATAGTTTGACTTCTTCTTTGCATATTTGGATGCCTTTAATTTCTTTTTGCTGTCTGATTATGGAGGCTAGGACTTCTAGTACTATGTTGAATAGCAGTGGTGATAATGGACATCCCTGCCGTGTTCCTGATCTTAGCAGAAAAGCTTTCAGTTTTTCTCCATTGAGAATGATATTTGCGGTGGGTTTTTCATAGATGGCTTTGATAATATTGAGGTATGTACCCTCTATCCCTACACTTTGAAGAGTTTTGATCAGGAAGGGATGCTGTACTTTGTCAAGTGCTTTTTCAGCATCTATTGAGAGGATCATATGGTTCTTGTTCTTTCTTTTATTAATGTGTTGTATCACATTGATTGATTTGCAGATGTTGAACCAACCTTGCAGCCCTGGAATAAATCCCACTTGGTCGTGGTGAATAATACATTTAATGTACTGTTGAATCCTATTGGCTAGTATTTTGGTGAGAATTTTTTGCATCTGTGTTCATCAAGGATTTTGGTCTGTAATTCTCTTTTTTGATGGGATCCTTGTCTGGTTTCGGGATCAAGGTGGTGCTGGCCTCATAAAATGAGTTTGGAAGTTTTCCTTCCATTTCTGTTTTTTGGAACAGTCTCAGGAGAATAGGAATTAATTCTTCATTAAATGTTTGGTAGAATTCCCCTGGGAAGCCATCTGGCCCTGGGCTTTTGTTTGTCTGGAGATTTTTGATGACTGTTTCAATCTCCTTACTGGTTATGGGTCTGTTCAGGTTTTCTATTTCTTCCTGGTTCAGTTGTGGTAGTTTATATGTCTCTAGAAATGCATCCATTTTTCCAGATTGTCAAATATGTTGGCATAGAGTTGCTCATAATATGTTCTTATAATTGTTTGTATTTCTTTGGTGTTGGTTGTGATTTCTCCTCTTTCATTCATGATTTTATTTATTTGGGTCCTTTCTCTTTTCTTTTTGATAAGTCTGGCCAGGGGTTTATCAATCTTATTAATTCAAAGAACAAGCTCCTAGTTTCATTGATCTGTTCTATTGTTCTCTTGTTTTCTACTTCATTGATCTCCACTCTGATCTTTGTTATTTTTCTTCTCCTGCTGGGTTTAGGCCTTCTTTGTTGTTCTTTCTCCAGCTCCTTTAGGTGTATGGTTAGGTTGTATATTGGTGACCTTTCTTGTTTCTTGAGAAAGGCTTGTACCGCTATATATTTTCCTCTCAGGATTGCCTTTGCTGTGTCCCACAGATTCTGAACCGTTGTGTTTTCATTATCATTTGTTTCCATGAATTTTTTCAATTCTTCTTTAATTTTCTGGTTGACCCATTCATTCTTTAGAAGGATGCTGTTTAGGCTCCATGTATTTGGGTTCTTTCCAAATTTCCTCTTGTGATTGAGTTCTAGCTTCAGAGCATTGTGGTCTGAAAATATGCAGGGAATGATCCCAATCTTTTGATGCTGGTTGACACCTGATTTATGACCCAGGATGTGATCTATTCTGGAGAGTGTTCCCTGTGCACTAGAGAAGAATGTGTATTCTGTTGCTTTGGGATGAAATGTTCTGAATATATCTGTGATGTCCATCTGGTCCAGTGTGTCATTTAAGGCCTTTATTTCCTTGTTGATCTTTTGCTTGGATGATCTGTCCATTTCAGTGAGGGGAATGTTAAAGTCCCTTACTATTCTTGTATTATTGTAGATGTGTTTCTTTGATTTTGTTATTAATTGGTTTATATAGTTGGCTGCTCCCATGTTAGGGGCATAGATATTTAAAATTGTTAGATCTTCTTGTTGGACGGACCCTTTGAGTATGATATAGTGTCCTTCCTCATCTCTTATTATAGTGTTTAGCTTAAAATCTAATTTATCTGATAGAAGGTTTGCCACCCCAGCTTTCTTCTGATGTCCATTAGAATGGTAAATTGTTTTCCACCCCCTCATTTTAAATCTGGAGGTGTCTTCTGATCTACAATGAGTTTCTTGTAGGCAACATATTGATGGGTTTTGTTTTTTTATCCATTCTGATACCCTGTGTCTTTTGATTGGGGCATTTAGCCCATTAGCATTCAGGGTAACTATGGAGAGATATGAATTTAGTGCCATTGTATTGCCTGTAAGGTGATTGTTACTGTATATTGTCTCTGTTCCTTTCTGATCTACTATTTTTAGGCTCTCACTTTGCTTGGAGGACCCCTTTCAATATTTCTTGTAGAGCTTGTTTGGTGTTTGTAAAATCTTTCAGTTTTTGTTTGTCCTGGAAGCTTTTTATCTCTCCTCCTATTTTCAGTGATAGCCTAGCTGGATATAGTATTCTTGGCTCCATGTTTTTCTCGTTAAGTGCTCTGAATATATCATGCCAGTTCTTTCTGGCCTGCCAGGTCTCTGTTGATAAGTCTGCTGCCAATCTAATATTTTTACCATTGTATGTTACAGACTTCTTTTCCCGGGCTGCTTTCAGGATTTTCTCTTTGTCGCTAAGACTTGTAAATTTTACTATTAGGTGACGGGGCGTGGACCTATTCTTGTTGATTCTGAGGGGGGTTCTCTGCACCTCCTGGATTTTGATGCTTGTTCCCTTTGCCATATTAGGGAAATTCTCTCCAATAATTCTCTCCAATATACCTTCTGCTCCCCTCTCTCTTTCTTCTTCTTCTGGAATCCCAATTATTCTAATGTTGTTTCATCTTATGGTATCACTTATCTCTCGAATTCTCCCCTCATGGTCCAGTAGCTGTTTGTCCCTCTTTTGCTCAGCTTCTTTATTCTCCATCATATGGTCTTCTATATCACTAATTCTTTCTTCTGCCTCTTTTATCCTAGCAGTAAGAGCCTCCATTTTTGATTGCACTTCATTAATAGCTTTTTAAAAATTTCAACTTGGTTAGATTTTAGTTCTTTTATTTCTCCAGAAAGGGCTTTTATATCTCCAGAGAGGGTTTCTCTAATATCTTCCATGCCTTTTTCGAGCCCAGCTAGAACCTTGAGAATCATCATTCTGAACTCTAGATCTGACATATTACCAATGTCTGTATTGATTAGGTCCCTAGCCTTTGGTACTGCCTCTTGTTCTTTTTTTTGTGGTGAGTTTTTCTGCCTTGTCATTTTTTCCAGATAAGAGTATATGACAGAGCAAATAAAATACTAAAAGGGTGTCAAAGACCCCAGGAAAATGTGCTTTAACCAAATCCAAAGAGACCCCAAATCTTGGGGGGGATAAAGGGGATAAAAAGAAGTTCAGAAAAAAAAAATTAAAAAAAGAAAACAAATAAAGTAAAAATATAAAAAAGAAAAATGAATATATATATTAGACTGGTGACTAGAACAGGGTCACCCACTTAATTGTGGGGTATTTTTGTCTCTTAGAAGAAACTACCTCCCCAAATTTTAAAGAATGAAAAACATATATAAGGGTAAACACAATGAAGGGATGGAATATGCCTATAAAGATGAAAAAAAAAATTTTTTTAATTTCTAAAAAAGGAGTTGATAAAGTAAGTTGGTTGGCAGAATAAAGAAAAAGAAAGCGGAGAGAATTTGCTCAGGCTGGAGAGTAGAACAATTCTGGAGCTAGATTTAGGGTATATTTTGATCTACTAGAGGAAGTTGTACCCCAAAATTTTTAGAAGAAAAAAACCCCTTATGTGTATACAAAAAATAAAGTTAAATACTATGAAGGATAAAATATGATCATAATAATGAAGGTTCAAAAAAGATTATTATTTTTTTGGAAAGGTATTGTTAAGATAAACTAGTTAAAAAATGTTAAAGAAGAAAAGGGTCAAGTTAAAAAAAATTTAGCAGAAGAAAAAAAATAAAATTAAAGAAAAAATTAAATTAGCTGCAAGATTAAAGAATCATGGGGAGAAAGCCGTAAATTCCGTGCTTTGCTTTCTCCTCCTCTGAAATTCCGCTGCTCTCCTTGGTAAGTGAACTTGGTCTTGGCTGGATTTCTTGTTGATCTTCTGGGGGAGGGGCTTGTTGTAGTGATTCTCAAGTATCTTTGCCGGAGGCAGAATTGCACCGCCCTTTCCAGGAGCCGGGCTAAGTAATCCCCTTGGTTTTGCTTTCAGGAGCTTTTGTTCCCTGAATACTTTCCGTAGAGTTCCGGGGGACGGGAATGAAAATGGCAGCCTCCCAATCTCCGGCCCGGAGGGTGCACTCCTGAGTGCACCCTCAGAGCAAAGCCCCAGCCACTCCCGTCTCTCTCGCCTCTGGCCGCGCTCCGAGCTCACCCAGCCTGCGACCGGGTCAAGGTAACCCCGAGCTGAGAGCTCACTCCTCGGCTCTGTCTCTGTAGCCGGCTTCCCTGCTCCAATACCTGTGAGCTCTGCGACACTCAGACACCCTTGATCCTTCTGTGACCCTGCGGGACCTGGGGCCATGCTGACCCCACTTGGGCTTCACCCCGGCTTAGCCTCAGGAGCGATGTCCCTCCGTGGAGCAGACTTTTAAAAGGCCCGATTTAGTGCTCCGTTGCTCCACCGCTTGCTGGGAGCTGGCCCCTCCCCTCGCGGTCTATCCTCCCGTTGCTTTGGATTCGCTTCTCCGCCAGTCCTACCTTTCAGAAAGTGGTCAATTTTCTGTTTCTAGAATTGCTGTTCTTCCTCTCTTCAATCTCCCATTGGATTTGTAGGTGTTTGCAATGGTTTGATAAGCTATCTAGCTGATCTCTTGCTACCCGATGTAGTCTCAGCTTGCTACTTCTCTGCCATCTTGACTCCTCTCGGTACTGCCTCTTGTTCTTTTTTTTTTAGGTGACTTTTTCCACCTTGTAATTTTATCCAGATAAGAATATATGACAAAGAGAATAAAATACTAAAAAGGTGGAAAAGACCCCAGAAAAATGTACGCTAACCAAATCAGAAGAGATCCAAAAGTGGTAGGAGAAGAAAGGGAAGGAAAAAAAAAATATATATATATATATTTTTTTAAATATTTTTTTATATTTTTATATTTTTTATATTTATATTTATATTTATATAAATATATATATTTTATATATTTTATATATATATATATATGAAAGTCATATTTTTTCCTTACCAATTTGAATGCCTTTTTTTTTGTTGTTGTCTGATTTCTGAGGCTAGTATTTCCAGTACTATGTTGAATAAAATTGGTGAGAGTGGACATCCTTGTCTTGTTCCTAACTTCAGAGGAAAAGTTCTCAGTTTTTCCTTGTTGAGGATGATATTAGCTGTGGGTTTTTCATACATGGCTTTTATTATGTTGAGGTATATTTCTTCTAAACCTACTTTGAGGGTTTTTAACATGAATGGATGTTGAATTTGATTTTTTAAGATTGAATTTCAGTCTGTATAGTTGTCAGAACTTGAGGTCATGATTATATGCAATGAAGTTGTCAATATGCAATGAAGATTTTTACTAAAGCTGGAGAAGTTGGAAAACAAATATATATACTCCAAAATTTGGGATATTTTCAGGTATACGGCACAATTTCTGGATTTTGAGATATGAAATATACTTTATTTTTAAAAACATGCCTTTTGATAGGGGAAATTTATTGTCTTCTGGATGTGATATATTCAATACAGTAATAATATTCTAATGTAGAGTCAATTCAGTAACCAAAATATGTGCTAGGGATCACGTACTATGTTAAGTCTTAGTGATGAAACACAAATGAGACATGCTCTGGGGTCTTAAAAACTTTATAGCCTTGCCTGGGAAACAGACACAATATAATTATTTTCAATTATATTATTTCAATATAATTGATTATTTCAGTATAATCTATATGCACAGAGGAAAAGTAACATACTATAAATCTTATTTCAGGAGTTCACATATGAAAATTTTTCTGGGAAGTTAGATACCAATTCATCTTTATTCTACACAATGGACAGTTTTTTGCAATGTGTGCGAATCAAACATAAAATGAATCATATTTCCCCTGACTAATGCTTCAGAAGCACTTTTATTGCTGTTTGCATGTCCTTTCATTTGGTTTATTTTCATTTGGTGTTGTATTCGCCTGTTAAAATTCTTTCTATCTCTCTTCTTTCTTGTTTTTTTGTCAAGTAGTTAAAAAATTAATCATTTTAAACCTATAAACCCATTGGAAACACTTGCTATTTGAAGGACCCCTGAGGTGATCATTCTTTAAACTGAAAATTGCTTTGTTTGAGCAAAAGTTACTTTTTCTACCTATATTGCAAAAATGAATAGCCAAAATATTTTCTCCAGACATGGTATTCAAGTAAAATAAAGTTTGCTTTGGTGAATATTTGCTCATCATTATATATTTAACCAGGATTTATTGAGATGCTATTGAGTATTATGGTAACTGAGCTGTATGAGGCTTATTTTCCTCTCAAATAATTCATACTCCTGTGGCAGCTGTAGACTAATAGGAAGAGCACTGGAGTACAAAGGAGTAAATGTCATAATAGTGGTATATGCCAGGGGCTTTGACAGCTAAGAGAACCTAAGAACAATACTGGGACAGAGGCAGGAGGGGACAGGTATCCCAGAGAGGGTGGCTCATGAACTGCATATTGTGGAAGGAGTAGATGAAGGTGGGTGGTGGATGATACCACATTACAGGTAGAGAATAAATTTTGTAACACCTGGCAAATTCAGAGTGTGGCATAATAAGAGAAATCA
>PISX010038342.1:0-10281 GCA_004024625.1 Mellivora capensis
CAACCCCCCATGTTGCATCTCCACTTCCTCATATCAGGGATATCATATGATAGTTGTCTTTCTCTGATTGACTTATTTCACTAAGCATGATACCCTCTAGTTCCATCCACGTCGTTGCAAAAAATAACACTTTTGTTTAGTAAATAATGAACTCGAGGTTTCCTGAGTTCATTATTTACTAAACAAAAGTGTTATTTCTGTTTTGATAATAATGAATTTTTGTTTTGATAATAATGAACAAGTTTCACAATTGTTTAAAGTTTGCTCTTGAAACAGCAAAAACACAGGATATAAGGCAGGGACATGAGCCAGGAATTGAATTAGGCAGGGATTGGGTCTCGAACTTCTGAGCTGGCAAAGGGGACCCCAGACAGAGCACCCAGGTCCTAATTGGAAATGAAAAGTCAAGTGAAGTATCCCATTTAACATCATTCCACAGGGGTTATGCAGAGTCAGAATTCAGAAATGAGTCAACTAACACGTGGGTAGGGCAAAACATTTCAAGTGGAAAAAATGTCAGAAGCCAAGTGCACAGACAACCTTCTAGAAATGGTGAGAAAAGCTTATGAACACTGAGCAAACCTGGATAATCATTCTAAGTGGAACCTTTACACTACTTACATAGTTTCAATATAAATATGAAGGTGGATATCAAAGAATTAACAATATAGTTGCTATTGTCTCTCTTTTTGTGTAATGAGAAATGAAATGTCCTAGAATTAGAATAAGGAAATCAATTTTGCTTCTGGATCCATCCATACCTACTAGCCATGGGACCTTAAGTGAGTGATTAAACTTTGAATTTCACACTTGCAACTATAAATTGAGTTATTTTAAGGAAAGTAAAATGAAGAACATGGAAGCATGCTGTAAACTTTCAGAATTTACAAAACTCCAACTCATTATTCTTCTTGAGTTTTCACTTATAGCCAGAAAAATGTAACTAGAAATTAAATCTGTGTTTTTGTCATAGAAGTTTCTATCTGTTCCAGCATGCAGAACCCTATGCTATAAGTTTTGTCCTACATAGATTGTTCCCACTATAGCTAAAACAAATTACACAGACACACATACTTAAAAAAAAATTAAAGCTTTTGGCAAACATCTGGACAATCACATATATTCAGAATAGGATCTGAGGTTAAAAAAAAATTGTGTTCAGAATGACAATAAATCTAGTGTTTAATGGAGACAAGCAGGCTTGGAGCCAAAGGTGATAAAATTCTAGACTACCTTAATCCAGTGCATGTAATGAAAGCTTAAGCGTAAATAACAAGTGGAATAAGGAGGATTTTTTCTATTTTTGAAAGACTAACCAGTAGCCATATTGCATCTCATGAATTGTGTTTATATTATACCAAGCAATCAGTTCATTGTAGGTACAGAGCAACACTTGTAGAAATATTTGTTGATGAAAACAAACATCTCCACATACACATCATGTACATAGGTTTGTAAAATGCTGCTTACTCTTCATACTTATTACTCCAGAAACTTTCCAAATCTTAAAAAAAAAAGTTAAAAATAAATCTTTCCAAATGTTAAGTTTATGCAGCTTGAGTTTACCTGAATTTCAGTGCAATATGAACACGACCTTTAATAGGGTTCTGAAATTACTTTTGAGAACTCACTTCCTTAGCAGCATTTTTAATGAAAAACAACACTTATTTTGGTCTAGCATTGTACAAGTCATTATGTGACCAGTTCTTTTTCACGTTCCAAATACCTTCTCAACCTGCCTTGTCCTAGGAAGGTAACAACACCCACCCATTTCCATCCAGATGACAAGGAAAATTGGAATATCTCTTAAGCCCAGGGCAACCACTCAGGATCCCTTCCAGTCTCACCTCATTTCCCCTGATTCTTATCTACTCTTTGTATGGTTCCTCCTTCTAATCCCCAACCTCAGAGTTCCATACTCTACTTTGATCTCTCTCTCTCCTATGCAGTTTCTTCCTTACTCTTCTCTCTGCATTGATATCCTGCACAGGTTCTGGTTTCTCCCCTCCAGTCTTGTGTCTGCCATTATCCAGAATGAGGCCCTTCCTCTCCAGCCGCCTGTAACTATTTTAGCCTTGGCCCTTCCCACTTACATCTGAATGGCATTCTCCTATAAACAGAAATACCATGAGGAATAAGGAGACATTTAGGGTATTTGATGGTTAAAACGTTACATTTTTTCATGGTTGACTATCACTGCCAATAATGTGTTTATCACCTACGAGTTCTTTGACATGCCCACACTTCCCAACATCAAATTCTACTTTGCTTAGGTTGTTCTATTTCTCTATCCAAGAGCACATGGCAAATACTCTTCTCAGCCATTATAGGTTATTGTGAACTTTTCCTCATTTAACTTCTCATAGTATTGGTTTGGGTGTTTTGTTTTGTTGCAGTATTTAATTCACTCTGCTTCTCGTATCATGTCTTTTCTTGTTCCTCTCCTAGACATTCTGAGCTTTGCTCACAAAATCATGTTACTCCTCACTGTTTATTAGGAAGTCCAGCATATTCATCACTCAATTTATTCTTGTTGAATTAAATCAAAATATTCTAAGTCAAGGAAAGAGCAAAGACTGTGTGAGAAGACAGAACTGAATGGCAGTATTGACTCTTTCTTAAGTTGTGTGGTCTTGGACATGCCATTTAATTTTGATAAATCTGTGTTCTTTCATCTATAAAGTGAGATAATAATTCTCACATTAAAAAATTGGTAAAGATACTTAAAGTCTGCCCTTCTAGTAAATTTCAAGTATATAACAAAATATTGATGACTTCAGTCACATTGTTGTGCATTAGCTCTCCAAACCTCTTCATCTTACCTAACTAAAATTTTATATCCCTTGACCAATATCCCATTTCTCCCTTCCAGTTCCTGGTAACCACGATTATACTCTCTGCTTCTACAAGTTTAGCTACTCAAAATTCCACACTGAAGTAAGATTAAGCAGGGTTTGTCTTTTGCATTCGGTTTATTTCTCTTAGCTTAATGTCCACCAGCCTCATCTATGATATTGCAAATGGTAAGATTTTCTTCTTTTTAAGGCTGAATAATATCTCAGTGTATATTTATTAATACCATATTTTCTTTATCCCTCAACCATCAACAGATACTGAGGTTGTTTCCTTATTTTCATTATTGTGAGTAATGCTAAAATGAAGATGGGACTGTAGCTATGTCTTCAAGATCCTGATTTCATTTCCTTAGGATTTATTCCCAAGTGGGACTGATTGTTAGACCATAAGGTAGTGCTGGCACCCTCACCGCCCCCGTCCCCACAAAAAAAGGAAGAAAGAAAGAAAAAAAATGGCAGCTATGTGAAGTGATGTATATGTTCATTAGTTTAATTGTGGTAAGTATCTCACAATGTATACATATATCATAACAATTCTTAATTGACAACAATACTTCAAAAAAGCTGGAAATGATCCACCATGGATTGTATTAAAGCATAGCTCAACTGAAAAGATGGAAAATGCCAAGTATCGACAAGGATGTGGAACAAGTGGAGCTCTTACACATAAATGATAGGAGAATAAATTGGTAAAAGCATTTTGGAAAACTCTTTGGCAGTGTTTTGTTGAAAAAAAATCTACTCTTAGTCAAAATAACTTGGTGAAAAAGCTTCATGAAACTAGGATTTTTATTCCTGTATATCTGTAATCTGTTCAAATTGGGAAGATCACTTTCTGTCTTAGGTTCCTTGTTCCCCTAAGTGTAAAACAGATCACTTTAAGTGATCTTTTTAAGTGTAAAAGAGATATTTTTTACACTTTAAAAGTGTAAAAAAAGATCACTTTCTTAGGTTCCTTATTCCCCTAAGTGTAAAAGAGACTTTGTTAAACTAGGTAATCCCAATTTTGTTCCTGGATTTATATACAAATAAAACCTATTTCTCTCTCCCTCTCTCCTCTGCCACTCTCTCTCACTCTCTCTCTCTCTCTCTCTCTCTCTCTCCTAAAAGACATATACAAGAATGGTCATAATAACACTATTTATAATGGCCCACAAGTGGAAACAACCCAAATGACCATCAATAGTAGAACAGATATGCAGTATACTCAGACAATCAGAAAATACTATAGAACAGAGAGAATAAATACAATACAACTGTAAGCAGTAATATGGATGAGTCTCACCAACATAATGTGGAACAAAAGAAGCAAACAAACAAAAATAACTACTACACACTGTATGATTCCATTTATATAAAGGTGAAAAGTGGGTAAAACCAATCTATTGTGATAGAATTCAGGATAGTGTTCAGTGAGGGTAGTTGTTTGAACGAAGTAAGGGGAGGGACTCTGGGGTGCTGGTAATGATCTATTTCTTGATCTTGGGAGCTGGTTATATGTGTGTGTACACTTCGTGAAAATTAATTGAACTCTATTATGATTTGCACACTTTTTAATGTATGTTACTTGTTGATAAAAAAAAAACCCCACAGAAGGGTAAAAAAAAAAGTGGCAAAGATTTAGTAAAATGACAGATATTATTTTCCTCAAACCTTTGTCCTTCTTTCAAAATCAAGTTTTTTTTCCCACAGCATTACCTAGCATATTGTACATGGCAATTTTATAGCATTAACAATCACTCATTCATAAGTTGTGGACAAATTTTGTTTAAGATAAAACATTACACTTTTGAATCACATTAATTTATTCAAGAAAAAATGTTTTCCCTCCAACTCACTTTTTCTAATTCTCATTCTTTATTATAGGCCATTATATAATCCACATACTTACAAGTTTTATTTAAATAGTGCTTGTAAAACTGCCTAAGTTAAAACTTACCATTTGCAAGTTCCTATAATAATAATAAAACATGAAATGAACCGACTAGAAAAGAGAATTACCCACAACATATGAAGAAACGCACAATAAATACTTTCTGTAAAATCATTTTCATTCTCTAAATTTCTGGTTTACTATGAACTAACAATTTTCCAAATTGTCAAACCAACCTTTGGCAAATCAGTTAACCTCTCTGAACCTCAACTCCCTCTACTGTAAACTGAAGATACGCTTACTACAGATTCATGAAACTATAATGATCAAATTATGCAACACATGCACAAGCTCTTTGATACCAATAAAGACCTATACAATTATTTTAAAGTACTTATTTCACATTAAAGACTTTGACTTCAGAACGATAAAATCTCTGGACTTTGGAGTGACATTACTCACAAACACTTTTGCTCCTCCTAGCTTTACTTGCAAAATTCTCAACTAGGAATACATGACTTGTATAATACTGTATACTTAATATAATTCAATGGTAGTCTAATTACAATTTATCTTCATCCCATTCTTTGCATATCTCCATTCCCTCCTTAATGCTCTAGCTACTATACTCCATGGGATGAATGTGCAATGGATGAGTGAACACTCATTGCACTGCAGCCACTAGTCTCCTTGCTGTTTCTCAAAAACAAGCATAACTCATTTCAAGTCTCTCTCAATTGAGATCCTCAGTTCTTGAAAACGTCTTCATGCTAAAATGGTTTGCTCTCATTTCATTCAGGTCACTATTCAAATCTGACTATCTCAGAGAGCTTCCCTGACTACCTTACGTAATTTAGCACTTCCCCCTCACTTTCTAATCCTTCACCTTGCTTTTTTTCCCCCATAAATTAACACTAGTTGACATGATATTACATATGAATTAAGCTCTAGGAAGGTGAGCAACATGATAGTTAATTTCCCTCATATTCCATGTATTCCATAGTTGTTGGAATTTTAAAAAAAAATCTACTCCTAGTCAAAATAATTTGGTGAAAAAGCGTCATGAAACCAAGATTTTTATTCCTGTATATCTGTAATCTGTTCAAGTTGGGAAGATCACTTTCTGTCTTAGGTTCCTTGTTCCCCTAAGTGTAAAAGAGACTTTGTTAAACTAGGTAATCCCAAATGTCCCTTTTGATATAAACTTTCCATAGCTTTATCATTCATATTCAATAGCTAAATAATTTCTTGAAATTAAGGAGTCCATATAAGATACTGTTATTTAAAGAATAAAAACAGTGCTTACCTACCAAAACTTGTGGTAATATATTGTTATTAGGAAAACAAAATAAAAAATGTAATCAGAGGAAATAAACTCTGCTATTATTTAAGTAGTTATGACTAATGACTCTTTGATATCTAGAAATTACTGACTTTTCAAACATATGCTAGATACAAAGGGACTTCTCATTTTTATTTTTTTCTTTTCAATTAAAAACCAAAATCTTTTTCATGTGCAAAATCATCTCCCCTGTTTCCTGTGCTACCTTTTTATTGGGTTAGGAAGAAAGAAAGAAATAAGGACTATTTCTTATATATTTCTTATAATATATTTCTTATATATATATAAGAATATATACATATTATAAGAAATATGTATATATTTCTTATAATATATACATATTATAAGAAATATATACATATTTCTTATAATATGTATATATTTCTTATAATAAGAATAAGGAAGAAAGAAAAAAAACCTTGATGATTCTTGCAACACAATTTATGTCCAACAACTCCAGAGATAGATGGTTCCTTTGGTTATAACCTCTGAATATTTGGATGTAAAGCTTCTGGTTTGCTAACTTTTTAATGGCTTTTAGATGTACAGAATTTGAAAATCCTTAGTATATTAGCAGTTGTTCTGTCAACTATATTGGCAGACATAATGATATTAAGTCAAGCAAGAGAACTTTTGTTTTCCATCCTGACAAGAGGCCAAAAAATGCCAAAACACATTATCTCAAATGAAACACTTTAAAAAAAAAAACAACCGAGTTGCTTTGACTAGAACAAATCTAATTTTATAACCAAAAACTTCAGCAGATATAGAATCTTTATCTATATACTTCTGAGATAATTTTTACTGGAAAACTACTGAGCTAATTTCTCTATAAATAAAGCTTCTTTGTTAACACATTTCTTGCAATATCTTATAAGACAAAAAGGTAAATTTAAATCATCATAAAATAATGAAAATTGTGGTATATTGGAAACAATTTTGGAGGCTGACATACATAAAGATTCAAATCCCCAATTTTTTTTAACTTGGACAAGTTATTTAATTTCTCTGAAGCTCAGTTTTATTATCTGTAAGTTAATACTAATAATATCTTCACTATATGGTTGAATCATTAAGAGACAATAAAGGTGTGCCTAATGTACTTGGCATATCACTCACTTTATTTACTTCTAGTTACACTTTTTAGGTTATATATGATATCACAAATGAGAGGGGTTAGAGCAGTAGATTGAGAAAAGTCACTCTACTTGTAGAATTCAAAAAATGTGTTTTCCCTGTAAGAGGCTAATCAAGGCAATGCTGCTTGAGGCTCAATTTGGCCATTATTTACAGAGTAACCAGATGAATCTATTTTCTGATAGAAGATGTTTTTATTACTCTGAGATAAATTATATGATTTTCAGGTTTTTAACACCTCCTAATGAGACATAATCCCACATAACCCTTTGACTTAGCCTCTAGCCCAAAGCTTATAAGTATAGAAGTGAGGTAGGAATGGGAAACTGGAGAAGACCAGTGGGTAAGGAGATATATCATTGTTATCACTGTTATCAAAATTATTTCCAGAATTCTGACTATTCTAGAGACAGGGAGCAGATATTGAGGGAACAGTGTGATTCTCTATCAAAAACTCAATTGTTTCTTGTGAAGTGCATGTACACAATATGTAACCATGAGTTTGCACATCAAGGCAAGTACATTGACTACCTTCAGCACATTCATGAAAGATGAAGAGTGCCTCCGGTGCCTCAGCCTCTGTTTTCCTTTCTGCTGGTAAAGATGGAAGTAGGGATATTTTCAAATTACCATATTTCAATGTAACCATTGTTATACTTTTGGGGAAGTCATTTTGAATACTTTAAAGAGCCCTAGAAATTACCAAGTATATTTGGCAACATATATTTACATGAAATTTTCCAATTTTTATTTATTTTTTAAAGATTTTAAAAATCTTTATGGAGAAATGATTGGAGAGGGGCAGAGGGAGAGGGAGAAGCAGGCTTCCTGCTGAGCAGAGAGCTGGATCCCAGAACCCTGGGATCATGACCTGAGCCAAAGGCAGATGTTTAACCAACTGAGCCAGCCAGGGCCCCCATTTTTTTAATTTTTAAAACTCCATGTGTCAACTTCCATAAAGTCATAATAACCAGTCAAACTGAACTTCCTGATGCAATAATTATAAACACTGGACAAAATATGAGGCTACAGTTTCCAGGCATGTGTCAACTGAAATTGCTGGGCTTTGATCTTTGAGAGAAAGAAAATATATGAGGTAAGTATTATACTGATCCTGGCTTTCTGAAAGGGGTACTTCCCAACCCTGGAATGAAGAGGTAAAGCTGAAGTGTAGCACTGGTTATTTTGAACTGTGGAGGCAGAAATTGGAGTTTAGGACTGCTAAAGGGACTTCAATTTGTAGATCAAAGTGCCAGAGAAAAGAAACCTGATGGAATGAAGGTCAGGAAATTATATGGGAATTTCCTGAGGATCTTGGGCTTATGGATGGACTAACATGCTGAGGATAAGACTCCCCAGGGTCCAGCTTAGAGCAGCTACTACAGAACTGAGAGCTCAACAGAGATACAAGAAGTTGTGCAGGGGTGGTATATGCTGAACTTCTAGACAAGCCAGAAACAATAGATCTTGATAATTCACATTCACTGGAGAGAGACCTCAGAATGGCCATGGTTTAGAGTTAATGATCACACTCTAAATAAGGTCCCCTCACCTCTGGATTAAAGACAGAAGCAAAGTAATCAAGACTTAACACACATACACACACACACACACACACACACACACGCACAAACATACCCTAAAAAGGTCAAGAAGATCTACTAGTTATTTATCTAAACACCAGGAAATAAACAAATAATCTCTATCAAAATATAATGCAATGCACTCTACAATATATCATACAAATGTCTAACATACAACACAAAATTTTAAAACATGGTTATAAGCTAGCAATAATACAACTCATAATCAGCCAATTAAGCACTCAATAAAATCAAACAAACACAAAACAGAAGGTGACCCAGATGTTCAAATTAATAGACAAGGACTTTAAAATAGCTCCTATAAATGTTATAGGACTTAAAGAAAAAGAACACAGTGAGTAAACAAATAAGATATATCAGCAGAAAAAAAATGAAAATGATGGAAAAAAGAACCAAAGGAAATTTTAGAACTAAAAAAGGTCAAGATTTTAGGGGGAAAAATTATTGGATGTACTTATTTTTTTGTATTGTATTATGTTAGTCACCTTACAGTACATCCCTAGCTTTTGATGCAGTGTTCCAAGATTCATTCTTTATGTACAAAACCCAGTGCTCCATGCAATACGTGCCCTCCTTTACAAACCAGAAACTGGCCAATGAAAGCATCAGTGAACTTAAAGACAGATTAACTGAAATTATCCAAGCTAAAATACATTGATAAATGAAGATTTAACCACACACACACACAAACACACATACACACAGAGTCAGGAACCTGTCGACTATATCAAGCAGTCTAACCTATGTGGAAGAAAAAGAAGTAAAACAAAGTAGAAACAATGAATAATGTTAAAATTTGTCAAATACAGTAAATGTAAAAACCTTACAGATGTAGATCTAAGAAGCTAAGGAAATCCCAAGTGGGATAAATACACCCAAACTATAGTCAAGTACTTTATAATAAATTCCTGAAAAACAAAGATAAAGAAAAAAAAATGTTAATGAAGTAGAGAAGGGAAAAGGACACATCATGTACCAGTAAGCAATGGAAAGGACAAGACAATGGAATGAAGTCATTAAAATGCTAAAAGAAAAAACAAATTGAACCAATCCATAATTCCATATCCAGTGCATTTCAGAATTGGTAAGGTAAAGTAAAAATATGTCCAGATAAACAAAATAAGTGAATTTACTTCTAGCAAACTTGTATCATAATAAATGAGAAAGATGTTATTCAGGCTGAAGGGAAATTATGCCAGATGGTAACTAGGTTATATAGGAAGGGATAAATAGCACTGGAAATCATAAATATGTTGACAAATATAAAAGAACATACTTTTTCTTCTTTTGATTAAAAAAACATTGCACTGGGGTGCCTGGGTAGCTCAGTGGGTTAAAGCCTCTTGCCTTCGGGTTAGGTCATGGTCCCGGGGTCCTGGGATGGAGCCCTGCATCGGGCTCTCTGCTCAGTGGGGAGCCTGCTTCCCCCTCTCTCTGCCTGCCTCTCTGCCTACTTGTGATCTCTGTCTG
>PISX010038343.1:0-10285 GCA_004024625.1 Mellivora capensis
ACAGTTCCATGTAAACTTTAGAAGAGTGTGGATTTTTCATCTGTGAGCTCTATTATTCTATAAATATCAATTAGGTCAAGTTAGATAATAGAATTTCAAATATTTTACAGTTTTGCTAATTCTTTTGCCTGCTTATTCTTTAAATATACTCAATTAAGATAGTAGATATTTCTATTAGTCCCTTGTGTTCTTATATTTTCAAAACATGTTATTTTATATATGCCCATTTAAGGATGATTTGTCTTCTTGATGAATGACTTTTATCATTATGAATATCACTTTTTGCCTTTTGTAATACTCCTTGTCATTTTCTATTTTGTCTCACACTTCTATACCCAGGTTTGTCTTTTCAGGATTAGAATTTATATGGGATCAAAGAGGTTGCTGTCTGCATTCTCCTCAAGGATTTTGATGGATTTCTGTTTCACATTGAGGTCCTTCATCCATTTTGAATCTATTTTCGTGTGTGGTGTAAGGAAATGGTCCAATTTCATTTTTCTGCATGTGGCTGTCCAATTTTCCCAACACCACTTGTTGAAGAGACTGTCTTTTTTCCACTGGACATTCTTTCCTGCTTTGTCGAAGATTAGTTGACCATAGAGTTGAAGGTCTATTTCTGAGCTCTCTATTCTGTTCCATTGATCTATGTGTCTGTTTTTGTGCTAGTACCATGCTGTCTTGATGATGACAGCTTTGTAATAGAGCTTGAAGTCTGGAATTGTGATGCCACCAACTTTGGCTTTCTTTTTCAATATTCCTTTGGCTATTCGAGGTCTTTTCTGGTTCCATATAAATTTTAGGATTATTTGTTCCAATTCGTTGAAAAAAATGGATGGGATTTTGATAGGGATTGCATTAAATGTGGGATTTAATAGGGATTAATAATAGGGATTATTAATAATAGGGATATTAATATTATTAATAATAGGGATTAATAGGGATATTAATATTATATATTAATCATATTATTAATGTGATTATTAATAATAGGAATTAATAATAGGGATTATTAATAATAGGGATAGGGATTGCTTTAGGTAGCATAGACATTTTCACTTCAATCTTCCAACCCAGGAGCATGGAACATTTTTCCATTTCCTTGTGTCTTCCTCAATTTCTTTTATGAGTACTTTATAGTTTTCTGAGTATAGATTCTTTGCCTCTTTGGTTAGGTTTATTCCTAGGTATCTTATGGTTTTGGGTGCAACTGTAAATGGGATTGACTCCTTAATTTCTCTTTCTTCTGTCTTGTTGTTGGTGTAGAGAAATGCAACTGATTTCTGTGCATTGATTTTATATCCTGACACTTTACTAAATTCCTGTACAAGTTCTAGCAGTTTTGGAGTGGAGTCTTTTGGGTTTTCCACATATAGTATCATATCATCTGTGAAGAGTGATAGTAACTTCTTCCTGGGACATCGCCAAAGGCAAGGGAAACAAGGGCAAAAATGAACTATTGGGATTTCATCAAGATTAAAAGCTTTTGCACAGCAAAGGAAACAGTTAACAAAACCAAAAGACAACTGACAGAAAGGGAGAAGATATTTGCAAACGACATACCAGATAAAGGGCTAGTATCCAAAACCTATAAAGAGCTTAGCAAACTCAACATCCAAAGAACAAATAACCCAATCAAGAAATGGGCAGAGGATATGAACAGACATTTCTGCAAAGAAGACATCCAGATGGCCAACAGACACATGAAAAAGTGCTCCACATCACTCGGCATCAGAGAAATACAAATCAAAACCACAATGAGATACCACCTCACACCAGTCAGAATGGCTAAAATTAACAAGTCAGGAAATGACAGATGCTGGCAAGGATGCAGAGAAAGGAGAACCCTCCTACACTGTTGGTAGGAATGCAAGCTGGTGCAACCACTCTGGAAAACAGCATGGAGGTTCCTCAAAAAGTTGAAAGTAGAGCTACCCTATGACCCAGCAATTGCACTACTGGGTATTTACCCTAATGATACAAAGGTAGTGACCCGAAGGTTTATAGCAGCAATGTCCACAATAGCCAAACTATGGAAAGAACCTAGATGTCCATCAACAGATGAATGGATAAAGAAGATATGGTATACATATACAATGGAATACTATGCAGCCATCAAAAGAAATGAATCTTGCCATTTGTGGTGACGTGGATGGAACTAGAGGGTATTATGCTTAGCAAAATAAGTCAATCAAAGACAACTATCATATGATCTCCCTGATATGAGGAAGTGGAGATGCAACGTGGGGTTTTGGGGGGTAGGAA
Organism: Mellivora capensis; assembly: GCA_004024625.1. Classification (NCBI taxonomy): domain Eukaryota; kingdom Metazoa; phylum Chordata; class Mammalia; order Carnivora; family Mustelidae; genus Mellivora; species Mellivora capensis. The sequence continues at coordinate 2,263 of PISX010038343.1, forward strand.
AAGAATAAATGAAACAAGATGGGATTGGGAGGGAGACAAACCATAAGTGACTCTTAATCTCACAAAACAAACTGAGGGTTGCTGGGGGGAGGAGGGTTGGGAGAGGGGGATGGAGTTATGGACATTGGGGAAGGTATGTGCTATGGTGAGTGCTGTGAAGTGTGTAAACCTGGCGATTCATAGACCTGTACCCCTGGGGATAAAAATACATTATATGTTTATAAAAAAATAAAAATTAAAAAAAATTAAATGAAGTAAAATGAAAAAAAAAAGAATTTATATGGAATATTTTTAAAAATTCTTTTACTTTATAAGTGTGTCCTTATATTTACAGAGAAGGGTAAACAGCACTGTGAATACACAAATAGCAATATTCAGACCAGGAGAAATTACAAGAAACTACAGTTCAAACACTTGGGGTCTTTAAGAAATAAATTACAAGGGGAGTAAAATAAGTGGAAGGGATTAAGAGGTTCAAATTTCCAATTATAAAATGTTTTAAAAAGTTATAAGGGAGGGGCACCTGGGTGGCTTAGTCAGTTAAATGTCTGCCTTCTGCCCAGGGTGTGACTGAGGGGAGCACAGGGAGGAGCTGATGGGTGACTAGGATAGTTCTGGTTTTCATCTGGATGGTGTTACAGGGATGGCATCTCATAAAATGCATTCATATGTTGGTTTTCTGCATCTATATTTTATTTTATATTAAAAGTAATAAAAGTGTATCTTTATTTTTATAGTATATATGTATGTGTATTTGTAAGCAGGATATAGCTTTCTTTCAACTCTAGATTGACAATATTTAGCTTTAATTGAAGCAATATGTCTATTTCATTTACTGTTCATACAGACATGTTAAGTTTACTTCTCTCATCTTGCTAGAATTTTTCTCTTTTTCCCTGTTTTTTGTCTTTTCTTTCTTTTTTTTAAAAAGTTCTATGTATTTGTTGTAGGAGGGGCAGAGAAAGAGGAAGAGAGAATTCAAGCAGACTCCCTGCTGAGTGCAGAGCCTGATATGGGGCTCGATCCCATGACCTTGAAAGCATGAAATCAAGAGTCAGATGCTTAACTGACTGAGCCACCCAGATGTCCCTTGTCTTTAAATTGTTTACCTTTTTGAAAAATTGTTGTGATGAGCACTAGTTGTTTTATGGAAGTGTTTAATCATTATATTGTATACCTGAAACAAATATTACACTGCAGGTTAACTAACTGGAATTGAAATAAGAATTTAGAAAAAATAAAGTCACTGTCACCTCCCCTCTGGTAACCATCAGTTTCCTCTCTATAGTTTAGAGTCTGTTTCTTGGTTAGTTTCTCTCTTTCTTTCCCCCTGCCTTTGCTCCTTTTGTTTTGTTTCTTCAATTCCATATATGAGTGAAATATAAAGTATTTGTGTTTCTCTGACTGACTTATTTCTCTTAGCATAAAACATTCTAGCTCCACCCATGTCACTGTAAATGGCAAGATTTCATTATTCTTTATGGCTCAGTAATATTCTGTGTATATATGTACAACCTCTTCTTTATCCACTTATCAATGGACACTTGATACTACTTCCATGATTTGGACTACTTCCATGATTTGCCTATTGTAGATTATGCAGCTATAAATACAGAGGGTGTGTGTATCCCTCTGAATTAGTATTTTCATATTTTTGGAGTAAATAGGAGTACAATCTGAGTCATCAGGTAGTTTCTATTTTTAATTTTTTGAGGAAATTCCATGCTATTTTTCCAGAGTGGCTGCACCAGTTTGCATTCCCAATAGGGCTCCAGATTCCCTTTCTCCACATCCTAGCCGACACCTGTTATTTCTTGTGTTGTTGGTTCTAGCCATTCTCACAAGTGTGAGCTGGTATCCCATAGCACTTTTGATTTGTATTTTCCTGAATACAATGAGGGATATTGAGGATATTTTCATGTCTATTATCCATCTCTATGTCTTCCTTGGAAGAATATACTATGCATGTCTTCTGCCCATTTTTAATTGGTTTCTTCATTTTTGGGGTGTTGAGTTTTATGAGCTCTTTATAGATTTTGGATATTAAGTCTTTGTCAGATATGCCATTTGAAAATATCTTCTCCCATTCCATAGGTTGCCTTCTACTTTTGTTGATTGTTTTCTTTGCTGTTCAGAAGAGTTGTATTCTGATAAAGTCCCAATAGTTTATTTTTGCTCTTGTTTACCCTGCCTCAGGAGACATAACTACAAAGAACCTGCTATGGCCAATTTCAGAGGTTACTGTCTGTTACTGTTCTCCTCTAGGATTTTTATGGTTTCAGGTCTTTCATCAATTTTGAATTTATTTTTGTATATGATGTAAGAAAGTGGTTCAGTTTCATTCTTTTGCATGTTTGCTGTCCAGTTTTCCTGGCACTATTTGGTGAAGAGAGTGTCTTTTTCACATTGGATATTTTATCCTGCTTTGTCAAATATTAGTTGACCATGTAAGTGTGGGTTCATTTCTGGGTTTTCTATTCTGTTCCATTGTTCAATGTGTCTGTTTTTGTGACAGTACCATAATGTTCTGATTACTATAGCTTTGTAATACAACTTGAATTCCAGAATTGTGATGCCAACAGCTTTGCTTTTCCTTTTCAAGATTGCTTTGGCTGCTTGGGGTCTTCTGTGGTTCCATACAAATTTTAATATTGTTTGTTCTATGTCTGTGAAAAATGCTGTTGATATTTTGATAGGTATTGCATTGAAAATGTAGATTGCTTTTAGTATAGACATTTTAACAATATTTGTTTTTCCAAACCTGAAACATAGAATATCTTTTCATTTCTTTGTGTCATCTTCAGTTTCTTTCATCAGTGTCTTACAGTTTTCAGAGTACAAGTCTTTCATATTTTTGGTTAGGTATATTCCTAGGTATCTTATAGTTTGGGTGCAATTGTAAATGGGATTGATTCCTTAATTTCTATTTCTTCTGCTTCATTATTGGTGCATAGGAATGCAGTAGATTTTTGTACACTGATATTGTATTCTGTGACTTTACTGAATTCGTTTATTGTTCTAGCAGTTTTTTGGTGCAGTCTTTTGGGTTTTCTATATAGACTATCATATCATCTGCAAATATTGAAGTTTCACTCCTTCCTTGCCATTTTGGATGCCTCTCATTTCTTTTTGTTCTATGACTGGTGAGGCCAGGATTTCCAGTACTATGTAAATAACAATGGTGAGAATGGATATCCTTGTCTTATTCCTGATTATAGAGGAAAAGTTCTCAGTTTTTCCCCATTGAGGATGAATTTAGCTCTGGGTTTTTCATAAATGGCCTGATTATGCTGAGGTATATTCCTCTAAACCTACTCTGCTGACAGTTTTTATTACGAATTTTTGTTGTACTTTGTCAGATGCCTTCTCTGCATCTACTGAAATCATCAAATGATTCTTATCCTTTCTTTTATTAATGTGGTGTATCATGTTGATTGATTTGCAAATACTGAACCATGCTTGTAACCTAGCAATAAATCCCCTTTGATCATGGTGAATTTTTTTTAATGTATTGTTGGATTCAACTTGCTAGTATTTTATGGAGAATTTTTGCATCCATATTCTTTCCGCAATTTTGGCACGTAGTTCTCCTTTTTAGTTGTATTTTTATCTGGTTTTTGTATCATAGTTGTTCTGGTCTCATAGAATGAATTTGGAATTTTTCTTTCATTTTCTATTTTTCTAGGATAGTTTGAGAAGAATATGTATTAACTCTTCCTTCAATGTTTGGTAGAATTTGCTTGTGAAGCAAATTCGTGGTCCTGGGCTTTTGTTTGTTGAGCTTTTTGATTACTGATTCAATTTCTTTGCTGGTTATTGGTATGTTTAAGTTTTCTAATTCCTGTTTCAATTTGGTAGTTAATATTTTTCTAGGAATTTATAAATTTCTTTCAAGTTGTCCAAATTGTTGGTGTATGTTTTTTCATAATATTCCCTTCTAATTGTTTCTATTTTTATATGGCTTTGTTATTTTTCCTCTCTCATTTGTAATTGTATTTATTTTATTGCTTTCTCTTTTCTTTTTGATAAACCTGGCTAGCTGTTTATCAATTTCATTATTTTTTTCAGAGAACCAGCTCCTGGTTTCATTGATCTGTTCTACTGATTTCGTAGTTACTGTATCAATCATTTCTACTTTAATCTTTACTATTTTCTTCCTTCTGCTGGATTTAGGCTTCATTTGTTGTTCTTTTTCTAGCTCCTTAGGTATAAGAATAAGTTGTGTACTTGAAATTGTTCTTGCTTTTTAGGGCAGGTTGATATTGCTATCTACTTCCCGTTTAGAACTTTTGCTGCATCCCATCGATTTTGGACTATTGCATTTTCATTTTCATTTGTTTCTGTGTATTTTTAAAATTTTCTTCTTTGACTTCCTAGTTGACACATTCATTGTTTACTAGCATGTTGTTTAAGTTCCATTTACTTGTGGTTATTTCCAGGTTTTTTTCTTGTGGTTGACTTCTAGTTTCATGATGTTGTGGTCAGAAAAGGTGTGGTCTGATTTCAATCTTGTTTATATTTGTTGAGGCCTATTTGTGACCTAATATATGACCTGTCCTAGAGATTCTTCCATATGCACTTGTAAAGAATGTGTATTCTACTGTTTTAAGATGGAATGTTCTGAATATATCTGTTAAATCTATCTGTTCCAGTGTGTCATTTAAAGCCATTGGTTTTGTTTGTTTGTTTTCTATTTAGATTATCTGTCCATTGATATAAGTATGGTGTTAAAGTCCTCTACTATTTTGTATTATTATCAATGAGATATGTTTGTTAGTAATTGTTGGATGTATAAATATTTACAATTATTATATCTTCTTGTTGGATTATTCTCTTTATTATGATATAGTATCCTTTTTCTTTTGTTACAGTTTTTGTTCTAAAGTCTAATTTTTCTGACGTAAGTAATGATATTCAGGCTTTCTTTTGATATCTATGTGTGTGTTCAATGTTTCTCCATTTCTCACTTTCAATCTGCATATTTCCTTAGGTTTGAAGTGAATCTCTTGTAAGCAGCACATAGAAGTGTCTAGATTTTTATCCATTCTGACGCCCTATGTCTTGTGATTGCAGCATATAGTCCACTTACATTCAAATTAATTATCAGTAGATATGTATTTACTGCAATTTTATTACTTGTTTTCTCTGAACTTTCTTGTCTTTGTCACTTCTGGTTCTTTTTTTCACTCAAAGAGTCCCCTTTAATATTTTTTTCGGAGTTGGTTGTGTGGTCACAAACTCCTTTGGTTTTTGTTTTTCTGGGAAGCTCATTATTTGCCCTTTTATTCTGAAGGATAGCTTTGCTGGATAGAGTGGTTTTGGTTGCACGTTTTCCCATTTAGCACTTTTATCAAAAGATTTTTATTTATTCATTCATTCATTCATTTATTTGAGAGAGAGAGAGCGAGAGAGAGCACAAGCTTGGGGAGAGACAAAGGGAGAAGGAGAATCAGACTCCCTGCTGAATATGGAACTTGACATGGGTCTCTATCCCAGGACCCTGAGATCTTGACCTGAGCCAAAGGCTGATGCTTAACTGACTGAACCACCCAGGCACCCCCCATTTAGCACTTTGAATATATCATGTCACTTTCTTCTAGCTTGCCAATTTCTGTAGAGAAATATCTAGGTAGCCTTATAAGTTTTCCCTAGTAAGTTAAAAACTTCTTTTGTCTTGCTGCTTTTAAGAGTTTTTCTTTATTACTATAATTTGCTAATTTAAGTATATTATGTCTTGATGGTGGCCTGCTTTTGTTATTGATGGGAGTTTTCTGTGCCTCCTGGATCTGGATGTCTGTCTCTTTCCACCAGATTAAAGAAGTTTTCTTCTATTATTTCTTTAAATAAATTTTCTACTCTATTTTCTCTCTCTTCCTCTGGTGTTCATATAATATGAATGTTACTGTGTTTGATGGAGTCACTGTATCCCTTAAGTCTGTTCTCATGTTTCATATTTCTTCTTTTTTGTTCATTTTCATTATTTCCCATTACCTTGTTTTCCAGGTCACTAATCATTCGTGTGCTTCTTCCAGCCCACTGTTTGTTGCATTTTGGGTGCTTCCAATCTCATTTATTTCACTCTTCATCTCTGATTTATTTTTTTTAATTATTTTTTTCTCTGTGGTAAGGATCTCACTAATGTCTTCTATTCTTTTCTCAATCCCAGTGAGTACCCTTATGATTATTGTTTTAAATTCTTTATCATTCATGCTACTTACAACGCTTTTGTTTAGATCTCTGGCCATGGCCTTATCTTGTTGTTGTTTGTTTTTTCATTTGGGATAAATTCCTCCCTCTTTGCATTTTGTCTAAGTCTCTGCCTTCTCTGTGTTAGAAAAGTCAGTTATGTCTCCTGCTCCTGCTCTTTATTTTAAAAAAAGGTCATGTAGCGCCTACAACCTGGCACTTCAGGGAGTGACTCAGGTGTGTGCTTCATTAACTCTGCTGTTATAATTTGGCTGCTCTATCCTTCAGACCAGTCATCTACAGAGGCTTTCCTTGCCTGCTGTGGTCAGTATTTGGTCCCTGGTCTGAATGTAGTAAGTTTTAACTAGATATGCCCTCATCTGCTTGTGAAATGAGACATGACACCACCTCTACCAAAACTGAAGCTCTGCAGAACTCCTTGGTTGGGAGAAATGGGAGAAGCATTGGTTTGTGCAGGTCTTTGGGGGGGGGGGGGTGTCCTGCCACAGTGGGACTGAAGCAAGTTTGACTGAGAAAGGCAATCCCACCAGAGTGCAGGGGGCGGGCTTTGGTGTTAGCAAGTTGAGCAGCCAGTGTTGGCACAGTGCTGCTTCCCAGAGATGTGTTTATGCTGAGGGGTGGAGGAGTAGAGATATGTTACCAACAAGTTCCTCTGTCCCCAGACAGGCATCTCTGTAAATGTCTCTCAGGGATGCACTCCAAGAAGAGTGAGTTTTCTTCCCCACTGTGTGCCCCAGGCATTCTTCAAGTCCCTGTTTCCATGCTTTCTGCCCCCAGGCTGTTTGCCTGCCTTTTTCCAAGAGCAGGAAAGCCCACTCTGGGCTCCATCCCAGCCATACTCACCGAACTTTAAAACTCCAGGTTGTAATCACTGTTGCTATAAGAACTCACAAAATTAAGCCCCTCTCATGTTCCAAGCCAATGGCTTTGGGGAAACATTCTCCTTGTGTGCTCTCCCTTGTGCTCTTCTCTCTCTCTCTCTCTCTTTCTTTCTCTCTCACCTTTCTCTGCAACCATGGCCTCCCCCACTCCACAGCACTCATCATCCATTTCTCCCCTAAACTATGTCTCTGTACTTCCTACCTTCTTCAATGTGGCCTCTTCTCTCCCTTTGGTTGTGGAATTTGTTCTGTTAATCTTCAGGTCAATTTCTGGGATATTTAGGAGGATTTAATAATTATGTAAGATTTAATAATTATGTGTTCCTGGGAAGAGAACCTAGGGTCCTCCTACTCCGCTGCCATCACCCTCCTCTAGACCACAGTTTTTTAACATAAAACTGGCTGAGATATCACTAGAAGAACACTCCTGAGAGAATTTAGAAGATTGGGATCTGATATTTCATGACCAAGACTTCAGAAAGCAGTTAATTAATTACCAAAAGGACAATACTTTCAGAAAAACAAATCCTGAATAACACTAGGAAACTTAAGCAAAAAGAGGGATCTCAAATCCAAGATGATACTTTCCAAACCAAAAGGAAGAAGACTACTCATGGAAGTGGAGAGCACAAATGGGCTCAAATGTGCACATTAGGTCCTCCAAGCTTCAGCTTATTTGCTTCCCACTTCTGACATCCTGAAATGTCTTTTGAAAAAAGAAAGTTAACCAATTCAGCTGCAGCCCATTGAAGTGGTGGTGGCTTCTCATTGGCTGAAGGCAAAGGCAGCCTGCTTTTGTCAGACAAAGAGTTTAAACCACTTCTTTCCTCCTCTTCCCCCACATTTTAGATATATGTTGTCACAATTTACATCTTCTTGTTTTGTGAGTCCCTTGACTCTTTCTTTCTGCAGGGTAGTGCAAGCTGTGATGAATG
>PISX010038344.1:0-10280 GCA_004024625.1 Mellivora capensis
CACTGCCTTCCAAAGCTTCCCAGCGTGCCCCTGATATAACTTGCCAAATTCTCCCTTTTACTCCAAGCCCTCTGGAACATGTTCTCATCTCCCGGCCTCTGCACAGGAAAGGGGGTGGAAAGGATGCTGAGTGCCAACCCATGGGAATCTTTCCTTACCGATAAAATGAGGAAACTGCCCTCCAGAGAAGAAAGAACACTGGAGAGTTAAGGTCCATGAAAACACATCATCAGTTATTGAGTTTAAAAAAATGCCTAGAGACCTCACAGTCTTAAAGAGCTTGGTTCTTCTCTCTCTGCCCCCCCACGAGTCGCCGTTCCATGCCAGGTGAACACATGCTCAGCTCGGTGACTGCTCCAGAAGGTTCGGTGGCTGCCCACCTGTGAGAGGCTTGTCCCTCTCCGGAATGCCATTCATCAGGGCTGCACGGCACCCGCCACTCCTGATGCCACCAGAGAAGGATTTTTATTTGTGTGCGCACAGATTTATATTGTATGATCACCAGACTGAGAGTCTACTGACTCGTTCTACAATAGGAGCAGAGTCGGAAGTCTCCTTGCAGATAAAGCTTTAAAGCGGCATATATAATGTGTGAAATAATTCTTCGCCGCTCTAATAGAATCATATCCAACTTGGTTGTTTTTCTCCAAAAGCCACTGAAGATTTGGAGGATTACTGAGCTATTTGCACTTTATGATACTGATACTAGAAAAATGTATGCATACTGTATATTAACTGGAATTAAAATTAAAAGAAAAAAGAAAAATGTGTGTGTGGAGAAATAATGTCAGAATTATGACCTTATGAGTTAAAAGAATATTTCTTTTTAAGAGGATTTTATTTATTTACTTATGAGAGTGAGCGAGCGGTGGGAGGAGCAGAGGGAGAGGGAGACAAGCAGGCTGCCCGCTGGGCACAGAGCCCAGCACAGACCTCGATCCCACCACCCTGAGGTCCTGATCTGAGCAGAAATCAAGACATGGACGTTTAACCCAATGAGCTACCCAGTGTGAGTTTGGGTGTATGTATTTTTCCTGGAGGTAGATTAAGATATCTAAATAGCTGATACTGGGGGCCCCTGGGGGTTCAGTGGGTTAGAGCCTCTGCCTTCGGCTCAGGTCATAATCTCAGGGTCCTGGGATCGAGCCCCGCATCGGGCTCTCTGCTCAGCGGGGAGCCTGCTGCCCCCTCTCTCTCTGCCCGCTTGTGATCTCTGTCTGTCAAATAAATAAATAAAATCTTTAAAAAAAAAGAGAGAAAGAAAAGCTAGCTGGGGCTAGTTGGGGGGAGGAGGCAGATAACAGAAAAGTTTTCATATTAGGGGATCGAGCCTAGAATAGATCGAGCCTAGAAATTTAATAGAATTTAATACAGTGAAAATCTATTTGGAGACATGAAACTGTAGATTCTAAATATATTAGGGGAAACCGAGTAGCAGAAGTCTGACTAGGTTTGTCCAGCCTCTGCAGAACGCCCGTGTATGAAGCACATCGAGCTGTCATGAGTCACGGCAGGGGAGCCAGACAGAGGGAAATTCTCATTTAGTACTTTGGAGATGGAACTGTTGAAGTATTTCTATTTATCTTCATGATGCAGGCTAATAACATGAACCCTTCTGACAGTGGCTGAATATGGACCGAAGTAAAAGTAGAAGCTAAAATAGTAGGAGCTCAGAACTGTCCAACTCTGACCCTTTCAAACTAAAAATGAACTGAAACATTGAAACAGATCTTCCCTAGCTCAGAGTGAGCAATTATTTCAGAGTCCTCTGGACCAAAGTAATTTCACTCTATATCCCATGGTATACTTTAAGAACAAAGGCAAGGACAAATACAAATTTGGATTTTATTTAGCAGTTTGATAATAAGTGTTAATAGTAGCATCACTATTTTGGATCTCTTTCTTTTACTGGCAAGTCAATAATTCAGTCATTCTGTTAGCTTTGTTATAAATCAAGAGCTTCAGAGTGACAATTACATAAGTCACCTACGATCAAAGAAAAAGGCATAATTATAGTTTGACTACAGGATTAAGAATTCAAATATTATTGGGAGCTGGAGATGGGGTACAAAAAAGAATTTAAATATCATGATTGGGAAGTACTATCGGGACTAAATTGAAAATGGCTATGAACTTACTATTATTTTAAGATTTTATTTATTTATTTGAGAAAGAGAGAAAGAGCACGAGCACGGAGGAAGGGCAGAGGGAGCAGGAGAAGCAGACTCCCCACTGAGCAAGGAGCCAGATGTGGGGCTTGAACCCAGGGCCCTGGGATACTGACCTGAGCTGAAGACAGATGCCCAGTGACTGAGCCACCCAGGCACCCCTAAAGATTTTTTTAAACATTTTATTGATTTATTTAACAGAGAGTGACAGAGAGATCACAAGTAGGCAGAGAGGTAGGTGGCGGGGGGCGGGGGGGGGGGAAGCAGGCTCCCCGCTGAGCAGAGAGCCCGATGCGGGGCTCGATCCCAGGACCCTGAGATCATGACCTGAGCTGAAGGCAGAGGTTTACCCACTGAGCCACCCAGGTGCCCTTAAAGATTTTATTTTTAAAATAATCTCTACACCCACCCAATATGGGGCTTGAACTCACAACCCCAAATCAAGAATGGCATGCTTCACCAACTGAGCCAGCCAGGTGCCCCCCAAAATGGCTATGTACTTATCTCTATGTGCATGTGTTAATTTCCATCTTTGTCCCTAAACCACCCAATAAGTCACACCATCCCAGTAGCACAACATCAGGTAAACACTCCCTAGTCTTCATAGTTTGGTCTCTAATACCAATTGGGCTTAGGAAACTAGCTGATCGAATTTCGAAGACAGGGCAGGTGTAAGATGAGCTTGTTTTATTAAAGAAAGCAAGGTACTTAAAAAATTTGCACAGTTTTGTCCAAAGCCTACATGGGCAGCTTAAGGATTACTTTGGCTAAACTATGACATTTTTTTTTTTAAGATTTTATTTATTTATTTGAGAAGAGAAGAGCACGAGCAGGGGGAGAGGCAGGCAGAGGGAGAAACAGACTCCCCACTGAGCAGGGGCTGGATCCTCACTGATGTGGGGCTGGATCCCAGGACCCGGGGATCATAAGCTGAGCTGAAGGCAGATGCCCAACCGACTGAGCCATCAGGCACCCCTAACCTATAACATTTCAATCACCAAAACATAACTACAAAAATGACTACCAGTAATTGAAACAAATGAAGTCAGTGAAAAGCCATTGGTTCATCACAGTATTCTAATTAAAAAAGTACATGGTCTAAAAAGTTGGTTATAAAAGACTATGTTATTTTTGGATGTCATTTCAATATCTTTATGGTGTTTTGGCCCTGGTAGAGTCAGACAATATTTTAAAAAGGCAGGATTCCATAAAGTTCCAGAAAATTTATGAAAGCAATGCATTTGGATACGAGGGATCCAGTGGCATGAAATTAAGGTGTCTCTGTAGCCAGATGGAAAGATTTAAATAATCTAAGAATTTTAAAAAGTGTAAAATCCAACTGAAGAAGCAAAGAACATTAGTCTCAAATCCGTGAGTAGGCAGAGGAAATAAGACTTGCTCTTGGTTAAATCTAGATAATGTGAGCCAGGAGGCAAAGTACTTTTTTGGGGGTAAGGGGGTGTGTGCCCTAGAGACAGGTCCATGCCCCCCCCCCCCCCCCCCCCCGTGGTGGGTGGGAAGACGGAGTTCTCTCTGACCTCTAGTGGTTCTCTCTGGTAATAACTAGAAATAACAACAATTTCAATGTGTCAACAATTTTAAGAGAAACAGGATGGCATTTTTGTGCTTTGGGTTGGGATTATATCCATTCAGGATTAACTCACACTTGATGCACTTGACTGATAAGCGCATTATGACTTAAGTGCAGTTCGATAGACCACATTTTTCTAAAATGGTGTCCACGAGGAGACCTGTGAAAGGGGTTGCTGCTGATGAATGTTGGCAAGCTAGGATTCCAGAACCCCAAGTGTGAAACCTTGCAGGGTCAGACTTTGAACCAAATCACTTACAACATCTTCAAAGACAATTTCCTCGTCAGAGAAATAAGGGGATAAATGGTATGATTTCTCAGGCCATATCTGTCCCTGATGTATTGAGAATACAAATGGACAAGATTTTAGAAATCTGAATCAGTCTTTCAGTCTGGATTCATTTCTCTCTCTCTCTTTTTTTAACTGCAAGAAAATATGTATTTTTTAAAAAAGATTTTATTTATTTGACACACAGGAAGAGAAGTCACAAGTAGGCAGAGATGCAGGCAGAGAGAGAGGGGGAAGCAGGCTCTCCACTGAGGAGAGAGCCTGATGCAGGGCTCGATCCCAGGACCCTGAGATCATGACCTGAGCTGAAGGCAGAGGCTTAACCCACTGAGCCACCCAGGCACCCCAAGAAAATATGTATTAAATCTCAAGATTGAAGAAGACTTTTTATGGTTGAGAGTGATGAAGAAATTATAAAGGAAAGACCAATAAGTCAGAACCCACCATTAGGAGCAGTAAAAGACAGAAAGTGAGAAATATTTTTTTTTTAAGATTTTATTTACTTGAGAGAGTGTGCATGAGTGGGGGAGTGGGGGGCAGGGGGGAAAGAAGAAGCAGACTCCCTGTTGAGCAGGGAGCCAGACAACAGCAAGGTCACTGGGCTCGACCCCAGGACCCCAAGATCATGACCTGAGCTGAAGGCAGACACCCAACCAGCTGAGCCACCTGGGCAGCCCACAAGTGAGAAATATTGGTAACAAAGAAGAAGAACAGTCCCAGGAAGTTTTTAAATCGTGTTTAGACCGCTAACATTTAGTACGGTCTTACCGAGTGCCAGACACGGTTTCCTTTCATGGATTCATTTCTTTCCATAGTTAAATAAAACCCCTTTTAAAAAGCATACCTTTAAGAGAGGGCAAAAAGAGACATCAAAATGCTACCCCAAAGCATGAAAAGTTGGGGTCACCTATCTTGAAAGAACATCAGAAGAGACCCACTTCATGAAACTACAGGCACCGAATTACATCTTCTGACTGTAAGAAAATGTTAGGGTCCGTGATCAAAGGAATGAGACTGATGCAAAGCGAAAGTCAAGCAAAGCTTTATTTCGCGCCAAGCATCGAAAATCAAACTGACCAGTCGGGGCCGTCTCTTACGAAGAGGCGATGACGACGACCCTGACAAGGTCGCTCCCAAGACGAGGCCGCTCCAGATGAGGCCGCTCGCGGCGGTGCCGCGGCTGCTGGGGGCGAGGATACTCGCGGCAGTGCCGTGGCTCCTGGTGGTGAGGCCGCTCGTGGCGGTGCCACAGCTCGGGGTGGCGAGGCCGCTTGTGGCGACTAGGACAACCAGGACGACCACGACGCTCCCAACGACCATGACGACGCTGCTCCCTACGACTACCCTAATGGCTATTCTAACGGCTATGCTAATGGCTACTCCTCCTACTACTCTCCCCCATCCCAACCTCACAGACTAACCTTTATAGAGGTGGTTGAGCCCCGCCCACACACAGGTGGCCAATGAGATTTCAACTCACCATAGTAAATATATGCACACCCCACTGATTGGATGTCTCCATCCGGTTGGCCCGCCCTTGTATCCAGGGTTTGCAAGTAACTTCCTCTGGAAGGGGCGGGGTCAACGCAAGCCCACAACCAAATGGCTCCCTCTGGCCAACCAAGCCCTTACATTCCCCCCTTCTCTTTGGAAATTAGTCAAATCCTTGACTTTTCAGCCAGTTCTATGTTCTCCTGTTGTAAGGGGTTATATTGAGCATATAAGACTATCATTTTTATTGCTCTAATTTTCTTTTGTACAAATGACATTAGTATACAGTCAGCTGATGAGTTAACCATTCACCACTTTGTATAACCTTTTCTATTTTTCCTAATTCTGTTCATCTAATTTCCCACCTATATTTTATATAAACAGGTAACAATAGGAGCAACAATAGACTCATAGTCTTTTGAGTCTTAGCTTTAGTCAGCGGGGTCCACTGGCTGCAGCTTCCATCTCTGGGGGGCGTCATTATTCTTGGCTTGTTTGACATGACCCGTGTGAATCCAGGCCCTAATGCCTTCTACTTTTATTGCTGTGGGGGTGGTCAGGATGACAGTAAATGATCCCTCCCAGCAAGACTCCAAATTTCCCATTTGGTGGTGGCTTATCCAAACCAAGTCCCCTGGTTGGTAAGGATGTGATTCCACCTCCATCTCTGTCTCAGTGTGGGAAGTTTGGATCCCTGTGTGGGTTCTTTTTAAGACAGACTGTAATGCCTGCAGTGACTGGAGCACAGACTGATCAGTCATTTCTGCTAGGGCAACCTCTTGTAGCCAAGGACAGACCGGGGCGGGGGGGGTCTCCCAAACATTATTTCAAATGGGGTCACCTTGTTTAAATAGGGTGTACATCATGCCCTGAGGAGGGCAAAAGGAAGGAGATCCACCCATCCACTGCCAGTCTCCAGAATTAGCTTTGTCAAGGTCTCTTTAAGAGTCCGGTTCATGCTCTCGACTTGCCCAGAACTCTGAGGCTGGTAGGCACAATGTAGTTTCCAATTAGTGCCCATGGCCTTGGCCAATGCCTGTGAGACTGAACTCACAAATGCAGGGCCATTGTCTGACCCGATCGCGAGAGGCAGTCCAAACCTAGGAATTATTTCTTCTAGTAGCTTTTTGGCTATCACTCCTGCCATTTCATGTTTGGTGGAAAAAGCCTCTACCCAGCCTGAAAAGGTATCTACATAAACTAACATATACTTGTGCCCATATTTTCTGGGTTTCATTTCCGTAAAATCTATTTCCCAATAAATTCCTGGTTCCTTACCTCTTTCTCTTTTCCCTCTTCCCATTCTAGTTCTTCCCACATTAACTGCCTGGCATTGAGCACATCTATCAACTACATCCTGAACCATACGCTCTAGTTTAGAAACCTGGAACTGCTTGCCTATAAGTTCCTTGAGTTTGCGTATCCCCAAATGAGTACCCTGATGTATCTGGTCTACTAACTTCTTACCTAGTCTTCAAGGAAGAATTATTTTTCCTGTTTTAGTCGTAGCCCAGTCCCTTTCATAGTCCAATTTAACCCATTTCTGTATACTTTAAATCTTCTTCTGAATAGTTTGGTTTTTCTGGTAGGGCTAGAGCCGGGAGTGTAACTGGTTCTTGTACTGTTTCTTGGGCTGCTTGCTTTGCGGCTTGATCTGCTAATTCTTTTCCTTTTGAAATCAGATCAGTCCCCTTTTGGTGTCCAGGACAATGCATAACGGCCACCTCTTTTGGGTCCCAAATAGCCTGGAGGAGAGCCAATATTTCTCCTCTGGTTTTGATTCCTTTTTCTTCTGCTGTTAATAGGCCCCTTTCTTTATAAATAGCCCCATGTATATGGAGAGTAGCAAAGGCGTACCTGCTGTTTGTATAGATGTTGGCGGTTTTACCTTTGGCCATCTGCAGTGCCTCAGTGAGTGCAATCAGCTCCGCTTTTTGTGCCGAAGTTCCATGTGGCAGGGCTGCTGTCCAGAGTTCCTGCTCAGGAGAAACCACCACAGCCCCTGCATACCTCTTTCCATTGACCATGTAGCTACTCCCATCTGTGAACAGAGTCATCTCAGCATCCGGGAGGGGAATGTCTCTGAGATCTGGCCTTATTCCTGCGACTTGGGTTAGGACCTCCCCACAATCATGTGGGTGGTCAGCCAGCTCCTCTGGCAGCAGCATGGCTGGATTTAGCACCACCGGGGGCCGGAAGGTCACTCTTGATTCTTTGAGGAGGAGGGCCTTATACCCCATCACTCAGGCGTTCATCCCCCGGTCTGGTGGAGTCGGGAGAAGGCCCTCAATAGCATGGGTGGTGGTCAAGATGAGATTTTGGCCCAAAGTCAATTTACTTGCATCCTTGACCAGGAGGGCCATGGCAGCAATTATGCGGAGGCAAGGGGGGAACCCAGCTGCTACTGGATCTAGTTTCTTGCTAAGATAGGCTACTGGCCTTTGCCAAGGCCCCAGAGTCTGAGTTAAAACTCCTTTGGCCACCCCTGCTTTTTCATCCATATACAAGTGGAAGGGCTTGGTAACATCTGGGATGGCCAATGCTGGGGCACTCAGTAAGGCTGTTTGTAATTCCCGAAATGCTCCTTCTGTCTCAGCTGTCCACTCTATCATAGTGAGCCCCCCTTTTGCCAGTTCATAGAGAGGTCGGGCAATCTCCGCAAACCACGGTATCCATACCCTATAGTAGCCCACCACCCCACAAAACTCTCTCACTTGTTGGGACGTGGTGGGGCGGGGGTATCAGGTGATCACCTGTTTCCTGGACTCAGACAGTGAACGCACTCCCTCATGGAGATCAAAGCCTAGATAAGTGGCATGGCTCTGACAGAGCTGTGCTTTCTTTGCTGACACCCGATACCCTTTTTCCTGCAGAGTCTGTAAGAGAGCTCTCATCCCCGCAAGCATGACTTATAGTCCTCAGTGGCTATTAGCAAGTCATCAATATGCTGTAACAGAGTGACTCCTGGGTTGGAGGTTCTGTATTCACACAAATCCTCATGTAGGGCCTCGTCAAAATGGTGGGTGAATTCTTGAATCCTTGGGGAAGTCTTGTCCAGGTGAGCTGGCCTTGGAACCCTTCCTGTGGGTCGGACCACTCAAAAGCAAAAAGGGGCTGAGATTCCCTTGCTAAAGATATGCAGAAAAATGCATCCTTGAGATCTAAGACGGTATACACAGTTCTTTTGGAGCCCAGGAAGGAGAGTAGGGTATAGGGGCTAGGCATCGTCGGGTGGATATCTTCAACCCGTTTATTAACTTCCTGCAAGTCCTGAATGGGTCGGTACTCCCCAGTCTTGGCCTTTTTGGTGGTCAGCAAAGGTGTGTTCCATGGAGATTTGCAAGGAATTACGATCCCATCTCCTCGGAGGCGCTTAATGTGTTTTCTGATCCCTTCCTTTGCTTCCCGGGGAAGGGGGTACTGCCGAACGCGAACAGCCATAGCCGTCGCCTTTAATTGTACCACCACTGGAGGTTGTCCCCTGGCCAAGCCAGGGGGCTTCCCTTCTGCCCAGACCTTGGGAAACTTGACCTGTAGGATTTGGAGAAGGCTCCCCCCTTTTGTCTCCTCTGGTTTTGAGACTGGCTCGTAAAGGAGGTATTCATCTACTGCTGCCATAAGCACCTGTACAGTGGGTTGTCTCAAGGTTACAGTCATGTCTCCTTCCGAAAACTGAATGCCAGCTCTTAACTTGTGGAGGAGATCTCTTCCCATCAAGTTATATGGGCATTAGGGAGGACCAAAAATCAATGTTTATCTACTCCCGAGGCCAAATTTAATGTCCTTTCTGTTGTCCATTTATGTCTCTCTGTGCCATTTGCTCCTTGTACCCAGACTTCCTCTCCAGATAGTTCTCCCATAGGTTTAAGTAATGATGAAAACTGGGCTCCCGTGTCCACCCAAATAACTGATTTCCCCTCCACTTTAATTTTTACTCTGGTGGCCAGCATTGCCATCTTCCTTTTGGGGCACTCCCTGGCCCAATGTCCTTTTTCCTTACAGTAAGCGCACTGATCTGAATCTAAGTCTTCCCTCCTGCCTTCTCTGTGCTTAGGTATTTCCTTCCATTTATCATCCCCTACCTGCCTCATGTAATGCCAAAACTTTAACCAGCTTTTTGTCTGTTTTTCATCTTCCTGTACATCCCTGTTGTTAAACACCTTTTCTGCTATTCCCACTAACTCAGATTCTTCCCTTCAAATCCTTCAATTTTCTGAAGTTTCCTCCCTATATTTGGGGCTGACTGACTGGCAAAAGCAAGATTCACTGCCCTCTGATTTTCAGATGCCTCAGAGTCGATCAGGCTATACATTTTATAGGCTTCAATAAGCCTTTCTAGGAAAGCTCCTGGAGACTCATTCTTACCTTGAATCACCATACTAATTCTGGTTTAGTCCAAGTGCAGCTTTTACTTCTGGAAATTCTTACCCATTTCAGTTCCAGGATTTTAACACATCAAAGACCTGTATTTGTTCTGAAAGTCTCCCATATGAATTTCCTTTAAGGTGGAATTCATCTTACAAGAGAACCAAAACAACTATGAATGACAAAAACTCAGAATAGACATGGCTAAATACCAAGTGATGACCCTTATCAAAACATTAAAACTTTAGGAAATGTATAGAACCCCCAGAGCAGTTACAGCATTTACCCAAATGTAACCCAAGGTTTATCATTGATTTAGCAGTACCTCCTAAGTAACTTAGCATATCAAGGAAAAGCCTTATGAGTCAAAGAGATC
>PISX010038345.1:0-10242 GCA_004024625.1 Mellivora capensis
TAATCTGATAATATCAAACAAATAAGCTTTAACAAATATCACATTTAATGGTAAATTATTAGAAGCTATCATTTTGACACTGGAACAAAGGAGGATGTCTGCCACCACCACTTCTATTTAATTCCATGGGAAATCCTAGCCATTGCAATTAGACAAGAAAAAGAAATAAGATGTAAGATTTGAGAAGGGGGAAAAAAAAACTATAGTCATTTGTTGATGGCCTGATTATGTATGTTGAGAATCTTAAAAAATCTATAGGTATGCTAGGAGAAAGAATAAATTTAGCAAGGTTACTAGAAACAAGATCAACACACAAAACCAACTGTATTTTTATAAGTGGACAATAAGCAATTAGAAAATGAAAAAAGATTTCACTGACAATAGCATTTTTTAATTAAAAAACCCTAAATCCTTAGGAACAAAATCTGACAAAATATGTTTATAATTCTACAGAATATTACTGAGAGGAAAAGAGACTATTTATTAATTTCTGTATTTATTATTTTAAGTAGGCTCCACACCCCATATGGAGCTCAACCTAACATGGGGCTTGAAGTCACAACCCTGAGATTGAGACCTGAGCTGAGATCAAGAGTTTGATGCTTAACTGAGGCAGTCAGGCACCCCGAAAAGAGACTTTGTAAAAAAGAAATAGGGTCATACTATGTTCATTAATAGTGTCAATATTGTAAAGTGGTCAGTTCTTCCCTCAATTGGCCAACAGATTCAATTCAACCTTAATAAAACCTAATATACTGCTGGTTACAATTAAAAATGGTGAAACGTCTTTGGAAAACAGTTGGGTAGAAACAGTTGGTCAGTTTCCACAAAGGACAAATATAACGTTGCTATGTTATCCAGCAATTCCAATCTTAGATATATGCCCAAGAGAAATGAAAACATGTCCACACAAGGACATCTGGGTGGCTCAGATGTTTAAGCATCTGCCTTCAGTTTCGGTCATGATCCCAGGGTCCTGGGATCAAGTCCTGCATTGGGCTCCTTGCTCAGCAGGAGCCTGCTTTTCCTTTTGCCTGCTCTGCCTGCTGCTCTCCCTGCTTGTGCTCTCTCTTTGACAAATCAGTAAGTAAAATCTTTAAAAACAAAACAAAACTGTGTCCACACCAAAACTGGCACATGACTGTTCACAGTGGCATTATTATTAAATGCTCAAATACGGAAACAGCCCAAATGACCATCAACTAATGAATAGATAAATAAAATGTGCTACATCTGTACAATGAAATATTATTCAGCCATAAAAAGAGTGAAATACCGACACATGCTACAGCATGGATGAACTTTATAAACATTATACTAAGTGAAAGAAGCAGTCATAAAAGACCACATATTTTATGATCCCATTTATGTGAAATGTCCAGAATAGGCAAATCTATAAAGACAGAAAATGGAATTAATGATTGTCTAGGGTTGGAGTGGGAAGGAGTGATTGCTAACGGGCATTGAGTTTTTCTCGAAGGATGATGAAAATGTTCTAAAATTTATTGTACAGATGTTTGCACAACTCTGTGAATGTAATAAAACCCACTGAATTATACACTTATTTGAGTGGATGATTTGTATGGCATGTGAATAAATTTCAAAGCTATTAGTTTTTTTAAAAACTCAATGAAATATTTCTGAAGGGTTTTTGGGAGGAAATTGATAAGCTGATCCTAAAACTTATATAGAAATTCAAAAAGCAAAAGAAAACAAAGATGGTCTTAAAGAAGAGTGAAGTTGGGGTGACTCGGTGGCTCAACCAGTTAAGTGTCAGCCTTTGGCTCAGGTCATGTTCTGGGATCAAGTCCCACATTGGGCCCCCTACTCAGCAGGGAGTCTGCTTCTCCCTCTCTCTGTGCCCCTCCCACCAACTTGTGCTGGCTCTCTCTCTCTTTCAAATTAATAAATAAAATCTTTAAAAAAAAAGAACTATGAAGGTGAAAGATGTAAACTAGCTGCTAGGAAAACTTATTTCAAAGCTCCAAAAATTAAAACAATAAAACAGTTAAAACTTATAGACAAATAGATTGATAAAAATACAATGGAGTGTCCAGAAGAAGACCCACACTTATGAGATCCAATGATATGATGTGGGGGAAAGAATGATCTTTTCAATAAATGGTACTAGATAAATTTACTATCCATTTGGGGAGGAAAAAAACCTTGATTCTTACCTCAAACTATAAAGAAAATTCATCCAATGGGGTGCCTGAGTAGCTCAGTGGGTTAAAGCCTCTGCCTTCAGTGCAGGTCATGATCTCAGGATCCTGGGATCGAGCCCTACATCGGGCTCTCTGCTCAACGGGGAGCCTGCTTCCTCCCCTCTCTCTCTCTCTCTCTCTGCCTGCCTCTCTGCCTACTTGTGATCTCTGTCTGTCAAATAAATAAATAAAATCTTTTAAAAAAAGAAAAAAGAAAATTCATCCTAGGCCTATTATTAATACAAATGGAAAGGACAATAGAAATATACCTTTGGAATATGAAGGAAAACCATTTGTCACGTGGAACTATATACCCAATAAAATTATCAGTTGAGTGTGAAGGTAGATTAAAGACATTTTCAGATATTCAAAGTTTCAGAAATTATATCTCCATTGCACACCTTCTCTAGAACCTGTTGGAGGATGTACTACTAAAAACAAGAGAATAAGACAAGAAACAGGAAGATATAGCCTTCAGAAAATGAGGGGATCAGATGTAGGAGAGAATCAAAGGATTCTCAACCTAAGGAGGATGGTGGGAGGTTCATGGGGGTTCATGAAGGTTATAAAGACATGGGATTGGGATGGATCCATGGTCTGCAGGAGAGATTGCTTCAAGAAAAGGAAACTGACAGAATACACGATGTGTCCAAACGTTTTAGCAAGGGATTTGGACAAGTGGAGTTGAAATAGTGGTCGCTAATTAGAAAAACAAATGAACACCAGCAGCAATAACAAAAAGACAACTACTAACTCTAGAAGAAAGAGCAAAAGTGATTATAGTACAGCATACAGTGCAGACGTGAATAACAATTACATAGTCATAATAGGGTAAGCACAGAAAACTGGTCTAACCCACACCATCATATAACCACAGTGACAGGTTGGGTGGGACTGGAAGTGTGATCAAGTGTGGTAGAGGCAAGGAATTAAAAAGAATTAAATCCTCATCTTCCATACTGGAAGTCAAAAGAGAACTGCCACAACTGAAAAATCAAGAATTGGCAACAAAGGCTTGTTATTTAGAGATAATTTCTCTCTCAAAAAAATAAAATCAGTTGATTGAATGGAAAATCATGACTTAGGGAAGCAAGAAATAAGTATGAAGGGATCTGGGACTGCTATTTTTCTTTACATGCCCTGTAAGCTCTTTGCTTCTTAAGCCATGTGCATATATATCCTTGGTAAAACTTAAAACTACATCTAAAAAAACCAAATGTGCACAGTAAAAGAAAAAGAAAGCATCTAGAAGAAAACAGTGGAGAATAGCAAAAGAAAATAAATCCATTATTTTAGAATTAGGCAAAGAATTCTTAAATAACACACATAGCTAACCATAAAGAAAAGATTATATCTTTGTAAATTCAAAGAATTAATTTATTAAAAGACATGATTGAGTGAAAAGGGAAGCCACAGAGTGAAACATACTTTCAATATATGTATCTGTCAAAGATCTTGTATCCAGAATATATTAAAATTATCCTATAAAATAAGAGAAAAAGACAATTTCATTTTTTAAAAAAGATTTTATTTATTTATTTGTCAGAGAGTGAGAGAGCGAGCACAGGCAGGCAGAGTGGCAGGCAGAGGCAGAGGGAAAAGCAGGCTCCCTGCCGAGCAAGGAGCCCAATGTGGGACTCAATTCCGGGACACTGGGATCATGACCTGAGCCGAAGGCAGCTGCTTAACAGACTGAGCCACCCAGGCGTCCCCAATTTCATTTTTTTTAAATGGGAAGGACAACATACTTTTCATAAAAGGAGGTATACAGATAGCTAATATATACCCCTAAAGGCATTCAGCAGAGTTATCAGAGAAATGCAAATTAATACCACAAGGAAATACTACTACACATTCACCAGCATGACTAAAATTTAAAAGACTGATAATACTAAGTGTTGGTAAAGATGGGGCCAATGGAACTCTCACATTGCTGGGACAAGGTAGATTTGTCCCACACTTTACAAAAATCCTGGCAATAACTATGGAAACTGAGCATATGCATTCATTATAATTCAATAATTCCATCCTCAAATATGTATCCAATAGAAATGCACACATGGGGGTGCCTGGGTGGCTCAGTGGGTTGAGGCCTCTGCCTTCAGCTCAGGTCATGATCCCAGGGTCCTGGGGTCGAGCCCCGCATCGGGCTCTCTGCTCGGTGGGGAGCCTGCTTCCCCCTCTCTCTCTGCCTGCCTCTCTGCCTACTTGTGATCTCTGTCTGTCTAATAGATAAATAGAATCTTTAAAAAAAAAAAAAAAAAAAAAAAAAGAAATGCACACATGTATGCACCAAAAGGGCATTGCAGGGTTGAGCTTAGCCACATTACTCCAAATGGTAAAAAAACTAGAAAGAATCCAAGTAACCATCAGTAATGAAATGGGTAGATAAATAGTGGAATATTCATTCAATGGAATACTATATAGCAATGCCAAAGAACCATCTACTGCATTGTGCAAAAACATGGACAAATCTCACAAACATAACATTGAGTCAATGAAGTTAGTCACAAACAAAAGAATAAACTATGCATCTCATTTACATAATGTTTAAAAATAAGCAAAATTATTCCATAGTGCTAGAAGTTAGTTATCTTGGGGAGGGCAATAATCAGATGGTGTATGAGGGAGACTTCTAAGGTGTTGGCAAAATTCCACTTTGTAAAAGCTCATGAAGTATGCTCTTAAGATTTGTACACTTTATTTATTTATTTGAGAGAGAGAGAGAGAGTGTTCGAGTGCGAGTGAGAGGTGGGGGAAGGGCCAGAGGGTGAGGGAGAGGGAGAGAGAGAGGATCTCAGGCAGGCTTCACACTCAGTGTGGAGCCCGATGCAGGGCTCGATCTCACTACCCTAAGATAATGACCTGAGCCGAAATCAAGGGTTGGATGCTTAACCCACTGAGCCACCCAGGTGCCCCAAATTTTGTGCACTTAAAAAAAAAAGATTTTATTTATTTATTTGAGTGAGAGAGAGTACAAGCAGGGGGAGAGAGAGAAGTAGACTCCCCGCTGAGCAGAGAGCCTGACATGGGGCTCCTTCCCAGGACCCCAGGATCATGACCTGAGCAAAAAACAAACACTTAACCAACTAAGCCACAAGGTGCCCAGATTTCTGCACTTTAAAGTAAGTATGCTATATCTCAGTTTTTAAAATTCCTCTTCCTGTCTCTTTCCCCTTTCATCTTTCCCTTATTTTCCTTTCCTTTCCTTCCTTTCCTTTGCTTTCCCTTCTCTACCCGAACAGTTTAGCCCTAAAATCATTAAGTAGGACAGAACAAGATAGGTGCCAGTGGTTGCGTTGGTGGAAGCCACAATGGTTCAGAGGAAGGTATCAGAGCCAGAGGAGGGGGATGAGGGCATCCACCTCAGGGAGGGGGTGGCTGGCATGGGCAGTCAATCTGAAAAGAGTGATAGGGGTCCATGCATTGGATTGGCTCCATCCAGTTTGTTAGAGCCTGGGTGAGGAGGGCATCCCTGTGTGGGGATGACCTGGCATTGGGAAGCCACAGTCATGGTGTGTTTAGGAAGTATTCCATGTATATGGGGTGGCTATGTGGGGGTGTCAGACAAAGAAAAGTAAGGAGGGCATCCACAGAGGGGGGTAACCAAGTGTGAGGAGTCAGCCTGAGTGGCACGGGAAAGGCATTTCCACACAGAGGTGCCTGGAATGGGATGACAGAGCCCAGTGCAGAGAATGGATAGGATCCACATGAGGACGAAGTGGCAGCAGAAATGGGGATTGGTTACAAACAGGGGACTAGATCAAAGAAGTAAATATACTAAAGACAACAGAAGCCAGGTTTCTTGTTGTTGGAGGACATTACATGTAAGCAAAAGGAGAAAGCTAGAATGAACCCTGTGGTTTGGGATTAGAATTGGAGGGTATCTGAATCAATCTATAGTTTTCAATGTATAAAAATAAACAAATAAATACATGTAGATGGGAATATGTCTAGGTGTATGTATTCCCTAGTTCTGTCCTTTGAGAGGGGTTGGGAACAGTGACATTCCAAAAGCAATGAGCACTTAGCACCTATATCTTGGCTTCTAAGTACCCCTTTCCACTAAATGGAACCAGAAGTCTTTGAAGAAATGGCTGGCTCCAGGCCCAGGGCAGGGAAAATACAAAGTGAGCCTGGGACATCTTGTACCACAAAGGAAGGAATTGTTCAAAGAATAATAGGGACTATATTAGTTTGCCAGAACAAAATACTGCAGGTTAGGGGGCTAGAACAAGAAAAACCTATTTTCTCACTGTTCTGGAAGCTAGAAGTCCAAGATCAAGGTGCTGGCAGGTTTGGTTTCTCCCAAGGCCTTTCTCCCAGCTTTCAGATGACAGCCTTCTGGTTGTGTCCTCACATGTCCTTTCCTCTGGCCATCTTGGTGTCTCTTTCACCTCCTATAAGGACTCCAGTCCTATTGGGTTAGGGGCCCACCCTTCTGACCCCATTTAACTTAATGATCTCCTAACAGGCCCCATCTCCAAATACAGTTACATGGAGGGTTAGGGCTTCAACAAGAACTTTGGGGGAACATAATCCAGTCCATAACTGGGACAAATCCAAAAGACACAGATGTCAGCTTGAAGAGGTTCTGAATCTGGACAGAATCTGGACAATTTGTACATCAAAAGAAATAATATTAACACTGATATAAATAAATGAAGAAAAGATGAAGATTTCCATTGAGTAGAATAACAGAAGGGACGGTGGAACTAGATAGTCACTATTTGGCAACTATCATAATAACAATATTTCAGCCAAGAGAGAGCAATGGCTACTAAATTTAATATCCAAGTTGGATGACGAATGGGAGTTTGCATAGTACTTTACAAAGTACCTCCCCGTGAGAAAACATTAAACTAGGAAAAGGGATAACCTTACAATAGATAAACCTGACAGACAACATCTTATGCCATCAAAGTGAGCATCATCCGTAATGGGAGAAAGGGAAATCATGCATCATCCAATAAGGAGCCGTGAGACCACAGCATCACTTCTGTGACACTCCTGCCTGCAAATGCACAACTTGAATCTAAATTGTGATGCTGGATTGGATCTTTTGGCCACAGACAACAATATTGGGACAAATGGTAAAATGTGAATAAATTACAATAATGCATCTCTAATTTCTGTGGTTGCCTCGTGGTTATTTAGGAGAACGTCACTATTCCCAGGATTTATCCTATTCCGGGGCGATGGGACATCATGTTGAAAATTTGTTCTCAGACACTTTAGGGGAAAAAAAATGTCTGTGCTATTCTTGGAACTTCTCTGTAAATTTGAAATTATTTCCAAACAAGAAGAAAAAAACATGGTGACAAGAAAAGCTTATAAAAATTATGTGTATGGAAAAAGTATGTGTGTGTATATATGCTAGCAGCCAAGGGGTAGGATATTTTCGACATCTATGGCTTCTGCCTTCCCTTGCATTCATTCCTCTTCCCTCCAGAAATAGCGTCCAGATTTTATTTGGGGGAGCTGCCCCTCCCCCACACTTGGTCCATGTGTTGCTGGTGTGGGCACGTGCCCAGGTCATCTAGCATATTTCATTTGCCTGGCCACTGTCATTGGTTTGGGAAGGGCTCAAGTCAGCCCAATACAGGTCAACACTGAGATTTTTTTTTTCTGAAACTATTGTGAAAGAGGCTGTTTTTCTCCTGGGGTTGCTTAACTTTTGGAAAATAAACCTGGTGCCTGAGACCACCCCATGGAGCCGGACTGTCTCAGGACACAGAAAGCCATTTTAGAGGAAAGGAAAAAGAAGAAGATAGAGAGAAACCGAGTCCTCTTGATATCATTTAGCCCATAGACTTAGCTGTACTTGGACTTCTGGGTTCAGTAAGCCAAACATCCTTAATTTTCTGCTTAAGCCACTTTGAGTTAGGCTCTTGGCACTTACCACTAGAAGAATCATGACTAATGTTAGGAATTCCTCATTCAGCTGGGCTGGAGTTCAGGGGGAGGAAGGGAGAGAGAGCTGGAGCTGCCAGCCAGACATGACAGGGCCTCTGGGATTCAGTGGGAGTGTGGGGCCTTCAGGCGCACTTGAAGGTAGTTTGGGAGAGGTGGTGAGCAGGTGGCAGGGAGACAATTGCCAAACAGAAGTCCTTGAGTGACTCTAGGCAAAGCTCGGAGGCTTAAGACTTTATCCCCAATCAACCCCACCTCATAAGAGCTGCCCAGCCTGCAGCCCAGTGGCCACACCCTTGGCACAGCCCTGACTAGAGCCATTTGCAGACTTGGTCCCGCTCCCCACTTCCAAACTCATGGTGATTTTGCTTTGCCTTTCTTCACTCAGCCTCCATTTACAATGCGCCTTTTTTCTGGTTTGTGCAACTGAACCGTAGGGACAACTCTATGAGGGCAGCGGGTGCCAGTGATTCCCACTTTACAGGCTTGGAGAGTAAGTCTCAGAGAGCTAAAGCAACCTGCCCAAAGTTCAGTGGCAGAGCCAGAACGAGGGGACACAGTTCCTCTCTCCAAGTCCACAGCTCTTTCTAGAGCTCTCGGAACTTTGGAATTTCTGAGCTGGGGCTGAGGGCTGGCAGCTCTACCCTGGGATGCGAGGTGTGACGAAAGACAGAAACTCTCCCGTTGGATTTTGCAACTACCCTTGAGTGATTGGGGACGGGGGTCTGGCTTTCAGGGGCACATGAACTTTCAGGAGAGGGGAGTCAAGTGGGAACAGTGTCAGGATGCTGACTGGGGCAGGGTAGGCGAACTTCACAGAATACTCAATTCCAGGGGCAGGATGCCCCATGCCATGCATTGGGCAGGGCCCTGAGGAGTCAGGAATTGAGAAAAGATTAGGTTGGACCCCACAAGGAAGAAGACTGCCAGGTTTATCTATTGGTGGAAGAGACACGTACAAGGGACAGTAAACAGACCACACAAAGGAGATTCATAGTAATTACATATTACCTAATGTATGACATAGGCTTTCTTATGCCAGCTCTGGTTCTAAGTGCTTTAACTTCTCACAGCAACCCCATGAGAAAGATCTATTATTATCCCCATTTTAGGGATGAGGAAACTGAGTCACACTGCTGTTAAAGGAGGGGCTAGGGTTGGGACTGGAGTCTGAGCCCAAGCTCTCTAGAGCTCCACGGTTCGGCTCCTACCAATTTCACTGAGCATCTACTGCATCCCAGGCCCTGGGCTGCCGGCGGAGCCAGGATGGACATGACAGACAGCCCCGATCCTCCCAGAGCTGCTCAGGGCCGGAGGGTGGGATGGGGGAGGGCAAACCGCCAGACAGAGCCTGGGCTCTCTAGGGGTAGTGTGGGCCCTGCGGAAGCCTGATGCGGGCTGGGCTTCCTGCAGAGCGGGTAGCCAGGGTGAGTTTCTGAAGGATGAGAAAGGAGGCCAGTAGGTGGAGAGGAGAATGCTCCAGGCAGAGGAGGGGCAGGAGGCCGGAGGGCCTCAAATCGCCCCTGAAGCCCTGGGGGGTGGGCAAGGTCAGCGGGGCTTCCGCGGTGCGAGGGTCCAGGAGCCTGGGAGCCCTGTGCGCTGAGGGGCCCTGGGCACGCTGCCAGAGAGCGGGGGGGGGGGGGGGGGGGGGGGGGGGGGGGGGCGGTCTTTCCGAAATGCAAGCCAGACACAGCAGGGACAGGCAGGACGGCCCCCGGATTCTAGGGACATGGAAGAAAATGAGTCTACAGAAGTGACTGGACACAGTGACTGGCCAGAGCAGGGTGGGTGATGGAAGCGTGCGTGCTTGTGTGTGTGTGTGTGTGTGTGTGTAATGAGCCAAGGGAGCCCTCTAGGCACAAGATTCAAACCAAGGAAAGCTGGGCCGGGTGGGGCCAGGGGGAGCTCACCCGGAAGGGGCCAGGCCCCCAGGGATGCCAGGGTCCGGGTGAGCTCATTCGCTGGGCCTCGAGGCCCAGGAAGGGACCGTGGGTAGTTGAGAGGGATCTAGGTGGGCCGGATGTTGGAGGCGGGGCGGGGGGACGCTGGAGACCCAGGGGCAGGATCCAGGCCGGAGTGGGGTAGGGAATCCAGCTGGGCAGGACACAGGCAGAGGGAATCCGGG
>PISX010038346.1:0-10277 GCA_004024625.1 Mellivora capensis
TGGTATCTCAATGTGGTTTTAATTTGAATCTCCCTGATGGCTAGTGATGATGAACATTTTTTCATGTGTCTGATAGCCATTTGTATGTCTTCACTGGAGAAGTGTCTGTTCATATCTTCTGCCCATTTTTTGATATGATTATCTGTTTTGTGTGTGTTGAGTTTGAGAAGTTCTTTATAGATCCTGGATATCAACCTTTCATCTGTACTGTCATTTGCAAATATCTTCTCCCATTCTGTGGGTTGCCTCTGATTGACACAATGAAAACAGGTCTGTTTGGAAGTCAAGAAAGCATGGTGTCCTCAGCAACCAGTGAGCTGACAGCCAAGTCCTGTCATCCCCCAGAGCCTCTTTGGGGCATCTTCCATGGGGGACAGCAGAAACTTGGGGGGAGTACATAGCCAGGAAGGCTCTTGAATATCTCGATATATGAACACACTTCAGGAATAAAGAAGACTGATTGCAAGCAGGTGGATTCATGTTCAGAAAACTTACGATACAGCAGCCTGGTAGTCCATCAGATTCTGTTCCATCCTCTGGAAGTGCCCCACCAGGCAGGGAGGTTACAGCTTGAAAGTAATAGCAAGGTTATAGTGAGGGAAGAAAAATCCCTGGTGTCGGGTGCAGGGAAATTTGCCCGTGGCACAGCACTCTCATTCTAGTCTGGAAGGAGCCTGGGGCTTGAGTCACAGGAGACGCAAATGCATGCTACGTCAGTCAGTGGGACAACACAAAAGGGACTGTTCCCCACTGAAGCCTTTCAAATCTCAGCATCAAGTCCTGTGATTTAGGGAATCAAGGGTGGCATCCCGTCAGCCCCAGAACTGAACTCCACTAGCCTCCCTGGGAGTTCCCCTTTCTCCACATCCTCGCCAACACCTCATGGTTCCTTCGTTGTTAATTTTAGCCATTCTGACAGGTGTGAGGTGATATCTCGCTTTCGTTTCAATTTGCATTTCCAGAAGGGAGAATGGTCCACTAACCTTGACTGGTCATCGATGGAACAGTCTCCTAATAATAAAGGCCACCATATCAGCTGAATAGCAGCCGTCAAGAAATGGGAAGGAACTTACTTTTCATGGAGAAGGAAGCTGAATGCATTAACTTCAAGGTCTACTCAATCCTGGTATCTTCATGCATATGTGTCATATCACACCAACTAGATTATAGGCATCGCCATCAGCCTTCTACTCTGAAAGTCTCTCCAAACAGGTCCACAGCCCCCTAAGCAAAACCCTTGACACCACATGTGTATCAGAGTTCATTTTTTTTGTCTAATTTTAGCAGGGGCTGGGGGAAGGTTCCATCTTCTAAATACACTTGTATTTCTCTGCACACCTGTATACACGTTAACAGAGGCCTTTTACAGTTCACGAGGAACATAATGTAAATTCTGGTTAGTTTTTGCTGCCAGATTAGTTTGGACATCACAGAATTTTGTGTTTTCAGATCTTTTTCGATTTTAGGATTGTAGATGAGCCGCTCATGTTTCAGGCTTAAAATCAGACCTTCCCAGAGTTCAACCCTCATGTCCCCGGCTAAGACCTCAGGGACCCTGAGTGAACTTTTTCATCAGATTCCCCACAATCCAATGGGCGTTGCCAGCAACTGTGTCTTTGGGATGCTCAGGCGGGGTGGGCAAGTCTGAGATGCGCCTCTGGGGCATAACCCATGTCCAGACCGATGGCTGCAGGTACACTGTGCTGTTTTTGCCACTCTGGCGGCAGCCTCACAACTCAGCGGAGCACGCTCACCTTCCTGGGGGCACGGGCTCCTTGAAGCCCCCTCTTGTTTGTATCCTGTCCCAGACTCCAGTGTCCATAAATTAAACTGAACCACACGGAAGCTAGAGAAATTCAGCTGGGAGATGAAAGGCCCGAGAACTTGTCAAAGGCTCCTAAGGAAGGATGGGCAGGGTATGGGGGGGCCTTTCTGGCCTCGAAGAGTTCCCATCCAGCACCAGGGTGGGACCTCACTGCTCGGCACCTCACCACCCTGCCTTTTCTGGGTTCTTATGCATTCACCATCTCCGGCCTTTGCAGCGGCAGATGGCAAATTAATACTAGCAATAACAAAATAATGAAGATGCAGTAAAATAATTATGATGATGATAATGAAACTGAACTTAGCTCACAGGAAAGATTTGCCAGTTCCACAGCAGAAACACATATTCCAAACTCTTGATGTTCAGTGAGGTGACTCGCTGTTTCAGAATACCCTGTCTTACCTGTTTGCAAGTCCTCTTCCCGAAGCTGGGTGTATGCACCATCGTACAACAGCTGTCAGAGGGAAGATATAGGCTGGCACCCGGCGTGGGAAGGACGGTCGGGACCCTATGGCCAGGCCTTTCAAAGAGGCAGTGGAGCTGCTCTGGAGATGTATTCAGGAGCTGAAGGCCTGGGGAGGGTCTGCAGACCAGGCTTTCTGGGGAGATTAAACACTCAGCAATGCAGAACAGACCCCAAATGTTATTGCAAGCAAAATCCTATTTTAATCTGCCCTCTTGACTCTTGGAATGTTAAATTTAACTGCAGTTTGGAAAACTCCAAATGCCTTTGATCTCCCCTCAAAGTGAGTTTGCCCTTGAAGCAGAAGGCTTGACCTCTTGCAACTGAATTTTTTAAGTCAAGTATGCGAAGCATCCTTGCCCAGAAGAGAAATGGCAGTTTTCTGTTCCCCTGGGGTGCTGGGTTTCTGTGCAGGGACGGCGGGTGGGAGAGGATGCCCTACAGCGTATGGGCGGCGACCTGGGGGGCTCAGGAGAGGCTGCAGAGGGAGCCCGCCCTGGCCGGCGCAGCATGGGCCGCACTGCGTGTCTCTGCTGCGGAGAATCCAGCAAGACACAGATCTTGCGTGCTGCGTGACCTCGATCCCTCCTGAACCCATCACCAAACAGCAGGGAGAATGAGCCCTGCAGCCCCCGGGCCGGCCGGGGTACGGCGCTTCCTAAATGCAGCTTCTCATGGGGATGCTAGCATCTTTGCTGGGATCTGCAGACCAGCCCTCCTCTCCTCGCTGCGGGCCTGGGGAGAGCTCTGGCCCCCAGAGGGCTGCCTGGACACAGGCAGAAGCAGACGTGGAGGTAGGGGAAGGCGTAGGAGGGAGGAGAGGAGCGGTGGGTGCCCAGCACCCTTACAGGTGAGCGAGCGCGGCCGCTTGCTGCGCTGTGCTCATGCGCCCCTGCAGGCTTCAGGCGCCAGGTAACCAAGCGCAGCCTCTTTGCAGAGATCATCAGCATCTTCAGGGGTCAAGGCCAGCGTCTGTACAGAGATCAACAGCATCTTCCGGGCCTGGCAGGTTTTTGCAAGGAGATGCAGGGAAGAAGCGCCATTCCTCGGGATGCTCACAGCCCCTCGCGGTTCCTTGTCCCTTCAGAGCCTGGAGAGTCAGGGTATGTGGAATGCAGGAAGTCATCCCAGGCAGCTTCATAAGGCTAATCCCATTCCCCATGATGTGCCTCGGTTCGTGAGTTTGTGACCTTCAAAGAAAAAGGATCTGTTTTTGCAGCCCTGATTACTGTAATGACTCCACGGTCCTCCCTGGCGACTTCCATCTGAAGAACTTCAAGTACCTTTTAAGCAGTAATTAGTCACAGCGCTATGCGGCCCATGCAATCCACCTGAACTCTCTGAACCACGAAGACCCTCGCACAGTAGTTAGTGACGAACCAAGAAGACCTACGAATGTCCGTCCCCCATCCCTTACTGTCCGGTGGACAGCAGCATATTGAATAAAAAACAGTATTATGCGAATCCTGTTTTTCAAGATATATTCTACTAATATAGTTAAGAAAAGGATGATTTGTTGACTTTTTAAATCATTCTTAAATGGGGAAGAGGTGGACACAGAAGCAGAAAGCAAAAGAAACAAATGATTGGAGGAAGAGAACGGGAAGAGATAAACATAAGTTGAGTAAAAGGAAGGAAGAGAGAGAAAAGAGAGGGAGAAGTGGACACAGAAAGAACGAATGTATAAAGACAGGGGCGTCTGGGGGGCTCAGTCAGTCAAGCATCTGCCTTCGGCTCAGGTCATGATCCCTGGGTCCTGGGACTGACTCCTGCATGGGGCTTCCTGCTCAGTCGGGGAGTTGCTTCTTCCTCTGCCCGTCCCCTCCCCGCTCCCACTCGTCTCTTTCTCTCTCTTTATCTTTCTCTCTCTCTCAAAACACACACACACACACACACACACACACACACACACACACCTACATGGAGAGAGAGAGAGAGAGAGAGAGGAGCTGAGGCGGGGACATGGAAACAGAGCAAGGGCAGGCAGGGGTCTGGAGAAGGTCTGAGAGCCAGCAGGTGGCCTCCTGGCCCTTGACCAAAGCTGGGAGCCTCTCCTTACTCTCTGTTTCTTCATCAGTACAACAAAAATTATACCAGTGTCTTCATTTCATTTTGTTTGAAGGACGAAATGAGATGATACATAATTCTTAGCCTATTGATGGGCACACGGCAATTTTAACTTTTGTTTCTATTCATACTAGCCAGAATAATAAATATTATAATCACTAATAATGACTTACAATGAAGATGTTTGTGATGAATCATTCTTAACAGTTATTCTCCTGCAACAACTAAAAAGACAGAAATGACCACACGTATACCTTTGGCAGAAGCAGAGAGGCAGATAAATGGGGAAATAATTTTGATTGAGGAAGACTTTGTTTTAGTGTCCCTCAACTCCTGGCTGATAGAAGGTCTACCCGAGAAGGAAAATAGCATTAAATCAGTTAAATATGCTGTACTTCATAGCTCCAGCCCAAGGTTTGATGAGCTGAAATTCTACATGATCGACTACAATGTAATTCTCAGATTATGGGTAGATATCACATAATCTCTATATCCCTGGAAATCAGAAACCAGCGAGTCATTCAGTAGGTGGTTCAATTATTGATTGAAAATGATATCAGCTGTCTAGAGATTTCTATATTCTGAGTGTTATAGCATCATTTGTCTCGCTGTAAAGCTTTCCTAAAATACAAAAGACCTAGTGTTTATATTTTTCTTCCCTACTATCATACATCTATTACTTAAACACCCCAAAGACAATGACCTCATGGCTGGACGGGATTTTTAGTTGTCCCGAAGAGGCTGAGGCATTTCAAACGGCCCATTTCTAGATAGCCCCCCGCAGGATCTCTGTGCGGATATGGGGCTGGGTCATTCTGCCCAGTCCTTCCAAGTCTTCCTCGCACCCATCTGCCATCTTAGTGTCAGCTTTGCAGAGAAAGGTATACACCACTTGAAGGAGAGACACAGCCCATATTAAAAAAAAAAAAAAAAAAAAAAAGATTATTTGGAGCTTCTGCACATAGAGAAAGTTTAGATATTCATTGGCAATCCTTTCACTGAATTTGGGGTAATCTTTTTCTACTAGGGTGGGGAACGATTACCTTGATTCTCCCCTGAAACTGAAACATTATTGGACCCCAAGGCTGCAGCTTTTCTCGGCAGTAGCTTATTCATGTCAAGATATTTTGATCCAGATGTGAATACTTGTGTTTCAGAATGCTAGGCCCATTATGAGTTCCATGGCCGTTCTTGCCTGAAATTGCCAATTATGGAGTCCAACATTTTCCTTTAAATGTGGTCTATCAGCCTCCTTCATTAAAGTCGATTTTTTTCTGTTCTCATAATGCCATTATGAGCAACAGTCAGTTGTACTGAGGTCATTTACAATGTTTGGAAAATGCTCAGAGCCTCCTCCAACAATGCATTAGCACTTAGCCAGCTGGAGTCCCACTGACAGCACCAATTAATGGCAACACCTCTAATGAACCGCGGCCCCCCCTCTCAGGGCACGTATGGGGACGGGCTATTAGGACCTTCCCTGAAATCCTACAGACACCAGGATACAAGCGCATGTTTCAAATTGATATGCCATGTTTTACCACCGAGGGAGATCTTGGCTTTGGGGAGCTTAATGTGTATTTACTGTTAGAAAGATACAGTCTGACAGATTTGGGTGGCTTCAAAAGAATGACTGTTTCCGCTTCCACAGGGGAAGGGGGTGGGGAGAAAGTCTGATGTGGAAGCGCGTTCCCTTCAAGTCCTGGAGATCATGTTCTCTATCCTCTGTTCATCGTTCCTTCTATCCTTTGTCAAGTGCCTACCTCCTCTCATAGAGAGCCCAGGAGGGATAGAAGTTGCTCCACGAGATTGAAGAAATCCAAAGCCAGCCAGTGCTACATGGGGTTTCCAGAGCAGACAGTCAACCTTGAAGCCACCCCATCCTTGGACGTCTGTGGATCAGGGAGGTGCCTGGCACTCTGTTTGCCCATCCCCCACTGGTAAGGGCATCCTGGAATCAGGGCACGGCTCCCCTGGGGAAGCCATGGTGCTAACCTCCTGGTGGGCCATCACCATCTGTGTCAGCCTTCCAGTGCCAAAGGACCCAAAGGACTAACGACTCCTACCACGTCCTTCTTTTTGTCCTAC
The DNA here is from genome assembly GCA_004024625.1 of Mellivora capensis. Taxonomy (NCBI): domain Eukaryota; kingdom Metazoa; phylum Chordata; class Mammalia; order Carnivora; family Mustelidae; genus Mellivora; species Mellivora capensis. The sequence goes on from PISX010038346.1 coordinate 6,444, forward strand.
TCGTGTCAGCTGGTACAATTCACTGAGCCATGGAGGACACCTCCAAAGTCATCATTTGATGCTGTATTTCAGCATATTTTAAAAGAAATGTTTCAAATCCTCATTCTTCACAGCACTGGGTTAGGATTCAAGACACCTGGGTTCTAGACCTAGCCTCAGTTTCTGACCTCGGTGAGCCACCCTTTTCTGAGTGGAAGACTGGATAGAAATAGATGCCTTCTTGGTCAACCTTACAGGACAGTTGTGAAGGGCAAATGCACAACCGTAGAGTCAAGAGCTTTGAGAAATCATGAACCACTTAAGGTGTGTGAAGTGTTATTTAAGTTCTTTTTTTTTTTTTGACAGGTGGCAGGATGACTTTGGCCTACGGATGATTTGCCTGAAGGCACTTGAGAAACGTCAGGTCCAGGAAGGGTGCTCGGCCCTCCCCTTCTTCTCCTGGAAGCAGGAGGAAAGATCCCCCATGGATAACATCCTCCTGTGCCCGGGGGAAAGTAACGTTTCTTGTCACCAAGGATAAGGAGTGGAAGTCAAGAGAATTCTCTACAAACAGACCTTGTTAAATAATAATGCATCTTCCTCTAGCATCCTTGTATATTGCATTATTTTTCCAAAAATTCCTCTCTGTTCAGTCTGGTAGAAAAGCATTTAAGTTTGCCTCTTCTTTGGGTCTTGCCTCCCCTGCCCCTTCGACCCTTCTGACCCTTCCTCTGGGAAGTTTCCGAACTTTCACTAAGCCAACCTGCATCCTTCCTCCTCATAGAGGCATGTCCATTTTTCCTTCCCTCCTATCCCAGCCCTATGTGGAAACTTAGAAGTTAAAATTGGAACAGGTTCCTGTGGGGCAAGACTGGCAAAGTCCCAAAGCCCCCGGAGCACGGTTAGCGCAGTCCATCCGTCCTCGGCTCCCTTGTTTCCCCAGGCATGATCAGATGCCTGATTAGTCTGAGGACAAATCCATCAACCCAAGTCCTAGGGGTTGAGCTGGTCCCTGGCTACAGCCATAAATGTTGTCTGTGAGATAAGACATCAGGTCCTGCTGGGCTGGTGGTCTATGGAAATGCACTTGACAGTCAGAAGGTGGCTTGGCAGACCTGGAATCTGAGGAAGATGGTGGTGGGAGGTTGTTGGTTCAATTATAAGGGTCCTCGGATGACATTCCAGGACTCCAGCAAAGATGTGCCTTCCACTGGAAACCACGCCTAGCCTCCTAGTGATCGCAGCCAGCCTTCCTGCTGTGACCTACCTTTCCTAAGGGACCCCCAAGGGACCCACCACCCTTCCTGCTGGTACCTTCTGTTTCGGGCCACACTACGGGGCACGGGCTGTGGGTCCTCTCTGTCTCTTTAAGATGACTCATCGGTGAATGTTTGATGTCGTGTATTTACTTCTAGAGGACAATTTTGCATTGTCCCGGGGAAACAATCCGGAATGGAAGTGGAAGGTAGTTGCTCATAAAATTCCAAGCTGTCAGGTGGTGCTTAGAAGTACAGGAAGGGCAGGCTTGAGCGTGTGCTGAAAAGTCTGATTCACGTTCATTTTGTCAGATTTTGTCTTGTTGTTCCCTCTCACCCTACCTTGTCTTCCTCCTCCTTCTCCCATCAGCCTCTTCTCCTCCCTGTCTTCTTCCTCCCTCTTCCTTCTTCCTCTTCCCTTTCCTCCCCTCTCCTCCTTCTCCCCCTCCTTCTCCCCCTCCCCTCTCCTTCCTTCTCCTCCACTTTCTCCTCCCCCCACTCTTCCTCCTCTTTTTCCTCCTCCCCTTTCTTCTCTCTCTCCCTTTTTCTTTTTTTGTTTGTGTCACAGTGGAATCATACACGTGTTGCTCAAGGAGGACACATTCTGCTCTAGGCCCTTAGCCACCCACACGTCCTGCCCTGGCAACATCTCTTCGTTCACCTCGAGTTATCTCACCTGGGACAGGACTAGTTGGAGGGGGTTCTAGAGACACACCTGCCTAACATCCGAGACATAAGGTAAATATTTGCTTAGTGACAGAAATTTCTAATTTCCCTTCACTGAGCTAAGCTGGGAGAATATTTCCTGGCAGCTCCGCTCAGTTAAAGACATTTTCTGATAAACCAAAACTGTATTTTACTGGATTCTTCATCCATAAAATTAGGTGGTTAGACTAGATCATCTCCAGGGGATTTCCGAGCTCGACATGGTACAATTCCATGATTTTATGATGTGGTGATGAGATTTTCAATTAAATTTTGCTCAGTAAGGATTATCAAGCATCGTCCTGATTTGTTCTGAGAAAGGGGGATTCTATCATGCCCAAACCAAGCTCGGGATCCATGCTTATTGACTTCTTGCCAATTTGCTCAGTGTTTCCTTAAACCAAATAGTTTTCTACAAAATTCATGTGAAGGCATAGTTCAGTAAAACTCAAGATAATTAGGACGGCCTAAAGTCAATCTCACTGTTGTATTTTTTTTTTTTTTTTGCTCACCCATTTAAAAAAAATAAATCTAATTTGGAATGTGTTCTATGCCAGGTCACAAGCAACAGTGCAATTTTAAAATACATATATTATAAAATCAACGTATTCCACACGATATCTATCTGTCCCAGGAGCTAGTCAAAGAGGCATGATTCTCAGATGTTGAATCATTGCCTAGCAATCAAAGTCCTTTTAGAATCAGTAACACTAGAGATAAATGGTTTACCTGTTGCAACAATCTATTGGTATTTGGTTTGTGTCCTAAGTGGTGCTTTCTCTTTCTGTAAATTTAGCAAGAAGGGATAGCCAAAACCATTCAAGTCCTATAACATGGTGTCACATGTGGATGTATGACCTACTTAAAGAAATCGAGAAATGAGCAGAAGGTGTGTGGGGTGAGATTCATCTCAGGTTCCCAAAGTCGGCTAAGGTCAGGCTCTCCTAGGGAGCATCTCAAAGTCCTGCTACCCAGACAGCAACCAAAATACCGAAGAATCCATGTGTGAGGGAAGTCAGGCTGTAGCGGTTTTGAAGACTGGATTACTATCGCTCCCATTCCACAGGTAAAGAAACTGAGGCACAGAGAGGTTAGTTAAGTTTCCCAAGGCCCACACCGTGAGTGTGAGCAAAGCTGGACGTTCTCCCAGGAGACCCAACTCCAAGAGCCTGTGCTCTTCATTGCCATGCCACACTGCCGCTTCCGTGAGCCCACAGAGCAATCAAAAGATGCAAACCAGCAGAATGCCAAATAAGAACACTTCGAGCCAGAGGCAGCTGACAGGCGTATCATGCAGTCTACCATTCTACCATTCCTGCTTTCCCTTTGGAAGGCGTCTTAGGTTGTGCATGTATGTGATATGTTAGTATCAGCGTCTAGGGGACTCCAAACTCTTGGCTAGTAACTAGATATGCATATAGGGATATATCATATCATATATCTTGTTTTGCAATGTACTTTCATAACCACATTATGCTATGGATAGCTTTTATTGGGTGCATTTTTGCAACACAATTTGAAATGAACATAATGTCTTTGGTTATATAATGTTGGGGCTTAAAATATTTCTTTAATTCTTTGATGCGATTTGCTTTTAAAAGAAGGAAGTCCTTCTTTTTTTCTAATTGTCCTCCCCTCCCCCCGAGTGTGGCTGGATTAGTGAATCCCTTCTAAAGCACTGAATTGTTGGGGAGTGACCTCCAAATTTGTTTTGTTTTTTTTTTATTTCTTTTCAGCGTAACAGAGTTCATAGTTTTACACCACACCCAGTGCTCCATGCAATGCGTGCCCTCCACAATACCCACCACCTGGCTCCCCCAACCTCCCACCCCCCGCCCCTTCAAAACCCTCAGGTTGTTTTTCAGAGTCCATAGTCTCTCATGGTTCATCTCCC